>JAKWJA010000949.1:0-43520 GCA_027704765.1 Solanum habrochaites | reverse complement strand
ATATATTATGTGGTCATATATGATAAGAAAAAAGGCTACCATTTTACTAAGCTAAGAATGACTACACAATTACATTTTTAAGTTCCCCCTACTAGCCACGGAAAGTTAATGCAGATCGATAGATCCTTCGATCATCGAGTACGGTATCGACTTTCCACACTTATCATGACAATATCACCTATCTTTGGCGCTTATGGGTGCCTAACATACACATGCACCACCAGAGTCTTCGTAAGAACTCTAAGGAGAGGCCCACGTGGACACAAAGTAATAATGAGAGACTGTTATATTAGTAGCAAAAGCAAAAGGATGGGCGGTTGGTTGAACTGGTCAAATAGTTTAAAACATAAAACAAGTAAACATATTAAGCAAGAATCCATTATTATCTAAATTAATACAAAACTAGGTGATTAGATAATTGAATAAATTGACATGTTTATTATTTAAGCGATAAGTACTAATAATGGCAACCAAAAGGGGCATCAATTAATTAATTAAAGTAAACTATGTGATAAAGTAGGAAAAAGCCTAATATAACAAAGATAAATGATTATTAATTAACAAAAACATTAAAATGATAACTATTTATTATTAAATAAATTAATCATGTGAGTCTAATAATTTTTTTAAAAATAAATATTCATAACAGGAAATAATTAGTTAAGAAAATAAATAAGTGAGCAGATAAAACTAACACCAAAGATATGAAAAATTGTAAAGGTGAAATTGTTAATAAATCTACCCTAAACAAATATGAATCATAATTATAAAGGAAAATGATTTGTAAGCTTAAAAACTACTAAAATTTTAAACCAATCCACAAGAGATTATAAGGAGTCTTCAAATGTTTTTTTTTTATAGGAATAATATCACGATATTATTATTCACACTCTTCCACGGTCCACATTTGAAATATTTTTTATTTGAGATCTATCTTAGAACACAATAATAATATTTAAAGGATAGTTGAAATATTTGATTTAAATACAAACACATAAATATACTTAGAAAAATCTTTGGTAAGCAAAACTCCAAACGTTACATAAGCTTGGTTAAAATTTTGGAATTAAACCTCTCAATTCCTTTTATTTTCCCACAAATAGGTTAGAAAATAGTAATTTAACATATATCAAATCAAAAGCAACATGTCCAATTCAAGTACTTAAAAAAGAGTTGGACTATAGCTTTTTCCGCACAAATGAAAACTACTTTAACAATTGAATCCCCCCATTGAAAACATAAAATTTGAAAAGAGAAGACATTGTAGGCACAGAAGGTTTCCCAACATTAACATACCAAAAATTTGAAAAGAGAAAAATGTAGCACATAATGTTTCCCCAACCCAAATGATAGAAGCACTTATTCTTAATATTACAAGAAATGTGGTTCATAAGTTATTACAAACCAAAAAGTGAAATAGAAAAGACAATGAATTCGAGACGAGTAGGCTTGACTAGACGATCCTTGAAAACTCCATGTCCCAGACAACTCTTCAATGCCCCTGATATCGAACTAATGCCCTGTTCACACAAAAGAATTGTACACCTACAAGCACACACAATAGCATAGAGAGGGAAGCACTAATAAGCCCACTTCAATAATGGCCTTGTTAAGAACTACAAAATGTGAAGTACAGATTTCACACCAATCTTGGAAAATAGAGCATAACATATTTTCTGGAACAGTAAGAAATACTCCTAGCTACCTCATTTAACAATTATTTGGTAAGTAAACTGAGAAGTGAACCCCACAGGTATATTATGATAATCATGATTTCAAACAAACAAGAAAAAGAGCAACAAGTTTTGAAGTTAAATTATGAGTAAATCCTATGAACATGTATTCTAATGCACAAAGTTTCTGAAAACTTATCAAAGTACATTAAATATAAAAGGACATACTTGTTTGCTTCTCCCGGAATGCTTACACATTTGAGTTTCCAAAACACACATTTTATGCGACAAGAGAATGAAAAATACAATTACCACATTAAGCATGAAGAATACTTGGATAGAAACTAACCTGTTAGGAAGTAACAATCCAGAAAAAACAACAAGATCCGAGCATCAGTAGACAATATTGGTACACAACCATCAACAAAGAACAAGAGAAGAGAGAAAAGCTGATTCGGTTTATCAGTGTATCCAAGAAAAGAAGTGTACTCTGATGAAGAGGTTCTAGTTATATTGTAATGGAGAATCAGGAGCATGAGAAAAATTTCGTATTATATAGTAAGGAAGGCTGATCAGCCAATGGAATGAAAACGTTCCTCTCGATCAGCAGCATATTCGTAAAAAGCATAAAAAGAGAAACATAAAGATATATGCAATTTCCATAATCCTCTCGTCAAATAAAGTATGCTACTAACCATATCTTGACCGGCTAAGGAAGATGAAAATACCATAATTCGAATAAGCAATACCAATCAGACAAGTAGAAAGATCTCTAATTGCCCAATTTAGACATATGACTCTTGCGAATCAAATTTCAAGGGAGAGGAATTCTCAATGATCAAGCTAATTATTGAGAAATTGTAGATATGATAAAAGTTGACAACCAAATCACATAACAGAGTAAACATGATTAAAGTGTGTGTACATCTCGATTTGAAACAACTCCGATGTATCAACAGTAAAAATTAAAATCAGCTGTAGCAACTTGTTAATCATAAATTATTAATAGAGAAATTGTAGATATGATGAAAGTAGATAAGCAAATCACATTACGGAGTAAACATGATTATTAATTCTTATTACAACCAAAACAAGTTGAACAATATTTTATGGAACATGATTAAAGTGTGAGTACATCTCAATTTGAAACAACCCTCATGCATCAACAGTAAAAATTAAAATCAGCTTTAGCAACTTGTTAATCATAAAGTATGAATAGATTATACACAGCCTCTTCAAATGTGGCTCAAACAATAGTGATAGACATGGATTACAACCGCTAATAAAGCTTTAAAAATGAAAATAATAAAAATTCACAAAAGTAATCAGTGTATTAGGAAAGAAATCACCGGTTAGTCGTCTGTTCTACATTTTAGGTTTGTCTCTAAGGAAGTTCCATGCTGGATAGTCCACGGAAGAATGAGAAAGAGAAGTGACAGAGATGCGTGGCTCACTGGACGATGCCGGCCAGAGGGAGGCTAGTGGGGCTCAGATAAATGAAATAGTTAGGGTGAAATAATTTTAGGGGAAAATGAAAAATTTACCCAAAAGTGATATGAAGTTCGATGTAGATTTATCATTTATTTAAGAGGCAAATTAAGTACCATGACATTTAAAAATCGAAATTATAAAAAGACGCCTTTCATCCTCAATTTTAAAAAATAACGAAAGGAAAAAATTTATTTCTAATTTTTTCATTTAGCACTATTCTCCAATCTCTCAAAAAAAATCCAAAAGCATATCATCTCAATGGAAATCAAGAAATCAATTAAAATTCCCTTTTTAGTTCAAGTAAATTTATTATTGCTGAAAGGGGTTGGAAACAATATCGCCATTGATGGATAAAACATCACGCTTAAAATGGGTCTACAATTGAATTGAAAATTTCAAATTCAAATTGATTTATTGTTAATGAAAGGGGTTGAGAAAATATTATTGCTATTGATAGACAAAAACAAAAAAAAAAAAACCTTCAAGGCGGTTTAAGTGGGTGGACAACATGAAATTACACGCTCAAATCTATTTGTTATTGTTGAAAGGGATTTTCCAATAACCTAGATTCCTACGCTAAATGAAGATGATTTTTTTTTGTCAGCAAGAGTTGTAGTTTAGGGAAAAAAGTACTCTTCTTTCGGATGATGAGTTCTTGATTCCATGGTTATGTGGGTTCAGAACAATAAAGGGATGGTTTTTTGAATAAAATGAAGAGTGGATTTTAACATCATCCATTTTGGTTGTGGGTGGATGGATTTTTTAATTTTTGGGTAAAGAATAAAGAAATAAAATTGGGCAAATAATTTAGATGAAACCACATGTCCATCTGTTAGCTTCAAGGATATGCACAAGAATGATGGTAAGGATATATACAACCATAAAATATAACAGAGGATATTCACATGTCATTTATAAGTTCGAATATAATGTCATTTTGTAGCTCATAAGATAAGATCATGAGATTTTATTTGAGCCGAATAATACATCATCATCATCTACATTACAAGCAAAACTAGGCATAAATTAACCAAAGGACAATACTCATTTCATAACCAAAATTATCATCAACAGTAATGAGTTTGAATTATAGAACATTAAAAAAAATAATATATGAAGACAAAATTATTTCAGAGAGTAAAAAAAACAAAAAAAAAAAGTAAATAATTTTTGAGGAGATTGAGTGATTATTCATTGAAAGATATAGGATTGATGAATCTAATACCACAATTCTTGAGATTACCCTCAACTTTTTCTCCTTCAAAATAACTTATTTTCATAAGTACAAGAAAAAAATACTTTTTATTGATGTCGGATACTTTTATTGGGATCCAATAAATTCGGATAGTCAAAAGTCCCAAGTTGAGGGTAAACCTCTCGAACGAAACCTATGCTCAAAACTCAAGTCCGACACTTCTGGTCACGAATAAAGAATTACTAACTTCTACTCAACCATAATCCTTTTTGGTAAAACAAAATAAATAAATCCAACATATTGTCAAATATTATAGAGAAAGTAAATTAAGTCATTATACGTACCAACAAGAATTATGGTGGGATGTATATGGTCTATCCATCCGAACCAGCCGCGTTCTGGGTGAGCCTCTTCTATGAAGTAAAGTTTGTTAAGATTGTTAATCAGAGCCAAAATTAACTTGGAATTAATATAAATATATGTGAAATAAAGTGAAAGTGATATGAGTACAATTTATAATTCATTTGAAGTTCCATTGACCTCATTCATCTTGATAGAATGCTAATTTTTTATAAGAATTTAATAAGTTATCATATTGAATATGTCATGAGAAGGTGTTAATTTTGCTTTCAATTCAATACCATGCCATTTAATAATTAAGGAATACAAAATTTTATTTGAAATTATGAAAATAATCATAATTACACCACAATGTCATATTAGGCATAAAAAATTAATAATTGACAATTAATCATCAACCTTACAGATAAAACATTATTGTAATAAAATACTAAATAAATTAAATTCAAGCACAAAAGAAGTTAAAACTAAAGATAAATCAAGACTTCTTCAGTGTAGAGAACAATTTAAACTAATAAAATTAAATTTCCTTAAGAAAATTTTTGGTTATTAACAAAATAATGGAGATTTGATGAGACTAATCTCATAATCTTTAATGTTACCCTCAATATAATTTTTTTCTAACATATGATTTTCATAAGTACAAGAAGGAAATATTTTTTTTTACTTGGTTTCTAATATTCTTATTGTGACAATGAAATTCGGATAATGGAAAGTTCCAAATTGAGGGAAAATCTCTTCTAACATAGATAACTCATACCTTGACACTTCTGGTCAAGGATGAAGTAATATTAATTTCTTTCTCCAGTGCAATGTTGTTGGTAGAACTCAAAAAAATTATTCAACATATGCAGGAAGGGATAAAAGAGAGTGTTAATTATTTAAGTTGTGCCAAACAAACAAATTTTGGAGGGGCATCTATATGATTATCAACCGTATCATGAGGTCTCGAGTTGAGCCTGGATATGAAAAATATGTTAGCGTGTGTCCCTCTCACTAGGAAGTAGTCGGAGATTAAATATGATTAGAATTGAAAAACGACAAGAAAATTAATTTCAATATTCAATTTTATTTGAATTTCATTAGATCTCTTTATTACGAAGAACCCTAAATTTCTATTGTTAACGATATGATGTCCTATTGTCATGAGATATGGTTTTTTTTTAGAACAATATTATGTCATCAGAATAAATCGAATTTGCTTTTTGTAGTGAATATTTTGGGTTCTCACTTATCTAATTAGATTCAAACTATAGCATATAGGTTATTAAAAAATTAAGAAACAAAAGACTTTATTGGATCTACAAAACTCATCATCCATATAGCACACAAAGAAAGATGTAAAAAAGGTAATCGAAATTGCCAAACCAAATCATTCCTTCAAAAATATATTTATCTTATTAACAATAAAGGAATCTAAATAATAGACAAAATAAAATAAATACGGATACCGTTTTTTTTTTTTGTTAAGAGAACATAAATGTTAAAATTTTCTCAACATTGAAGTGATGGCACCGAGTATTCCATAAAGACAAGTCAAACTAAAAACCTAACAATAACAAAGAATGGGGAAAGTAAAATAATAATAGTTAGAGTAGAAAATAGTATTCTAAAATGACCCCCAAACCTAGTTGTCACATGGTAAGTGAGATTCTTCTTCTTTTTATATTTTTGTTTGTAATTGTGGCCCACAACGAGATTGATATCTCCCCTATTTCCACTCAGAATTGTACTAGAAAGGGGAAAGGGAAAATCTCTGTAAAGAACAGAAGTTCTAATGAAAGCTAGAAGGTAAGTCAATTCTTTTAGGATAGATCGAAAGTTCCATCGATTTAAGTGTAGGAGGAGTAAGGAATTTTAGCCTAGGAAGACAACGGTGCTAAAGAATCAGTGATTAGGGAAATAATGATTGTCGAAGGGAGGTAGAAGTCTAAGCTTCTTAGGCTTGGCACATTAACTCTTGTCTCACCGTGGGAAGGAAAGTGATGGGACTCCTGGTTAGGATGAATTGAATTTAGTATCTAATCTATGCTATGCTTGCAAAGACAAGAAATCAGAAAAGGCTCGTCCCCCTGGGCAATCTCGGAAAACAAATGGAGGAAGTGAATTCAGAAATGAACTTATAGAAGATTGCTATCCCGTTCCTTCTACTCTGGAGGTTACATTTTCACGACGTTGGAAAATACCATTGAAAGGTAAGGATCTAACCTCCAACCTCTTCTTTAAAGTCATCTAAGAGTGTGGTTGGGACATCTTCCTAAGGACTCAGAAATCCTAATATATGATACATTCGGTAGAGTGAGCACTCCCCACCACACAAACAACCCCCCCATTCACGGAGCCTTCCTATACAAGAGGCATACAGATGCAAACATCTGTCTTGAAACATTGGGGAGTGACTTCTTCAAAATTACAAGGAGGTTGTCGCGGTGATTCAAGAGATTCACGGGGAATTCCACACACACGTTCCAGGGGGATTTTCAAGTGAAGCGCCTCACAGAAATTCTGGAGGAGAGACACGCGGGCGGGGGGGGGGGAGGATGGAGGAAATCCTCCAAAGTCTTAAAACAGAGAGACACCATAGACCCTACTTTCGGGAAGTCGAAACGGATTTCTAAAACTTACGTGGTTCTGGAGGTACGGAGGTGCAACTTCGAAAGGAATGGCAGGGGCGCCCATAACATCCTAGGAAATATTATGGTTCGAGGACCCAATGGTCAAAGGAAAGGTTAAGGTCTTGATTTCGGGACTAAGTCGTATGACACGATAGTGTCACCTACGGTTCCTTTGAGAAGGGTGTAAAACTATCACCATACACAAGAAAAATTATTAAGTATGTATAATAATATAATTTGAATTTATCATTTAATTTTAACTAGGTGTATGATATATGGTATGATCTGTTATTAATCACATAAAATGATTAAATGATGAAATTATGTATTATAGTTGATATCATAGTATGACTATAATACATTCTCTTTTTTGCAGGCAATATAATTGTTATAGGGGTATTTTGAAGTTTATTGATAAAATATGATTTTTAGGTTTTTTTTTTAACTCGTTTCATGAGTAAAGCTCATCTGATATTGGGTATTTTATTTCCACTTCTCAGTGCGGATACACTTGAACAAGGAAAAGTATACGATACGAACGAGAAGAAAGAGAGTAAATTTGATAGATTTACCAACCAAAAGTCAGACAAAGGATGAGAAGGACTGGTTGAATTTGAAAAAATTCTGGCTAAGAAAGATAAAAGTAGCAGAACAAGTGATAAGGGCATTAAGGATATATGGTAACATACTTGCTTGGCAAGCTGCTACACGAAGACTTTATGAACCTAGATCAAGTATATGAGAAGATTTATTGTTTAGGTTATTAATTGATATTTGAGTATCACATGATATAAGTTATTAGGAATTTATAGTACTATGATAATATATGTTCTAGGTATGATTCTATATTGATGTATCATATACTATGATAAATAATAATATTATCTAAAATCTTCACAACATCAAACCAGATCCGCTAGATCTCCACCACTTTTTTTTTTTCTTTTAACATGATTCCTTAAACCACCTACCCCTCCAACTGAAAACAATATACACTACTACATATACAAACTACGTCTCTCTAACTAATAGATAAAATAATTTCATTTTAAGGGATTCTTACTATTTCTAAAAGATGATGATTACACTTGTTCATCTTAAAGATTCTAGAGATTTTGTATCAAACTCATTTTTCAAAAGATTATAAGTAATGTAGTATATTACTAGTAGAACGTAGGCTCTTCTTCTTTTGTCAAAGAGTAGGGAAGACGCGTGTCTAATCCGATCAATCAAGCGATAGGGGCCAGAGAATTTATTCGCGAGGACAAAAGTTGTGTCGTATTGAGCGGATGGGTAGAGGGGCCCTTTTCGTTTTAAAGGGAAGAGAGTATAGGTTGGGGTACACATAGGTCGGTTGTTGAAAGAGTGGTGGGCAATCATGCTGGGGTGTATTGAGTCATCTTTGGTAGTCGAGTGACGAGGATGAGGGGAATTAATCAGTAGCTTTGCGTACAAAAAAAACAGTTAAGACGAGTAGGTAAGGCCATAAAAGAATAACACTACAACTACATATACAAAAATACTCTTCTAAATGATAGATTAAATATGATTTTTATGTTAAGGAGTTCTTATTCTCTCTAAAGGAGGATTGATACACTAGGTTCATTTTAATCATTTCAGAGAATTTCTTTAATAACCCATTTTCTAAAGATATATGAGCTATTGTAGTTACTACTAGGGAGAACTTAGGCTCTTATTCTTTTGTCAAAAGTAGCGGTAAAGAAGAGTGTGTAGTGATCAGATCAATCAATGCTGATAGGGGCAGAGAATTATTCGCTAGGACAAGTATGTTGCCGGTTGAGGATGTTAGAGGCCTTTTTTTTTTTGAGGGAAGAGATTGAGTTGGTTACAATAGGCGGTGAATGAAAGACGGGTTAGGAAAGCATTGGGGGTTGTACTGGTCATCTTTGATTGTCGAGTTGCGATTGGCTGGAGGGGACTTAGTTCATGTAGTGGGTTACAAAAAAATCCAGTTTAGACGAGTAGGTGGTAGTAGGGCATTAGGCTAGTGACAGTGGGTAAGTAAACGAGGACAGATCACATGGTGAAGCAGTTCTCCATTCTCTGAAGAAAGGATGTGGAGGGGGGGAGGGGTTGTCTGATCATAAAGGGGGGGTACTCATCTTATCTGAATGTGCGTTAGATAATTTTGTCAATTCATAAGGAGTGATCCCAAAATATAGATGGGCCTTGCGTACAAGGAAAGGACAATTTTTAGTGCAGTTTTAATCTAGGGGATGGGGTCCATATTATGAAACAAGGGTTGACATGTTATAGAACCAAGACAACCTATCTTAATATAACAAAAATGTTTAAGGGCTCCAACGCTATACAGAAGCTTCTCTCTATTTTGGTTCAAAAAAACAAAGGGAGATGATGGATCCAGCTACCACGGAAAGATCTCATATTATCAAAGAATGCTAAATGTTGTAAATGAAAGCATGAACGTCAACAAAAACTTTATGATTTTATAGAGGGGAATGTGTTCTACTGCTTTTTCGGCGAGGCTGATGGAACAACGATTCAAAAGGATTCTTGACCAATTTAAATCCTGAAGAAGGGGGAGACCTTTCCCGAGACAGAGAAGACATTATTGCTAGGATGGTCTTCCGCATGTGGCAGAAACAAACTAAGAGCTCCATCGATTCTTGGGTGTAAGAAGGTTAAATAAGTGTGTATAGAAGAAAGTAGTGGGTTTTATTCTTCTCTTTGTTTAGGGAGATCTACCCTATGTGAGGTTTGTGTTGTGTTTGCTATGTATCACTCAGGACTATTCATGCTTTTGTTGCCACTTATAATATTGTGTCTTAGTTGTGTGTGCTGGTGTTACATGGTGTAAGCTTATTATTGACGTATTTCCATGTAATGGATATTAATTCAAAAATCCTTTTTTATTCTCCCCTTATTTCTTTTTCATGTTTTGTGAAGAAAAGAAAATTAATTATTTGACTTGTTTTTGGAAATCCATTTTTTTTTCTTGTAAATTTATCACATATACAATCTCAAACTTCATCCAATAGGGTGGAAGTTGTGTGTTTATAGGCTCTTTCCTATATCTTATAATAACATAAGCATAGAAGAAAACTTTCATGCATCGCTATCATATCTTTAAAATCGACACTGAAGGAGTTAAGCATAGTGAAAAGAGTCGTTTCTTTTATGAAAGACGACATAAATCTAGTATAGTTATCGAACACTTGATATTCTTTCTTATAGTAATTATCACCTTCTAAACAAATGGAGGAGTGGAGAATTCCCCCCCCCCCCATCCCCCAAAAGACAGAATAAAATAAATGAACAAGCACCGAAAGGTGTATGCTACTGAAACAAATAGCTCAATCCTAGCGGACAGGACAAGGCTTCCCTTCGATAAATCCAGCCCGAGGGAACTGGATTGGTCATTCCAGCACCACTCGATTATATAGGATTGGAGCCATCTCTCTAATAGCCCTCTTGATGCGATGAGAAAATGGATAGTATTCATGTCTAGTCACAAGAAAAAAAAAAACTAAAGGTCTATCCCGATGAGTCATCTAGAAGTTTTGTCCTCTACACTAGGACTGAGCTACTTGTTTCACTAACCACCCTCCTGTCGATGCTCTGTTCACCATTTATTCGTCAGTTGAGGGAAATCTACTCCGATTTTGCTAGAAGGTGATAATTCTTATGACGAAAAGAAGAATCAGGGTAGGTGCTGCGATAAATATACTAAGCTGGGTATAGGTCTTTGTCAACGAACTGACTATTTTCACTACGTTCAACTCCTGCGGTGGATGGTAGGTTGAAGATATGACGGAAAAGGAACGAAGCTTTTTCAGCTTATGCTATTATGGATATAGGAGGAGTGATAGTGATACACAGAACTTCAATCCTCTGGGCTTGTAGGTTGAGGTTGTATATATGAGAAATTTCTAGGCAGAAAGACCAGTCTTAAAAAAGATTCAAAAATAATGTTCTGCACATAAACAAGGGGAAAGCGAATGAACTAGGAAAAAGCATATTTTTTTTTGCCCATAATAGCAGTTCATGGAAATACATCAATAATAATAATTTACAGAACATCACCATCCACTCAACTAAACACAACATAAAAAAGTGAGCAAACTGAAGCATTGAAAGTCTACACTTTATCATGCCAAAACACACACATACATCTCTATCATAGGAGTAGAACTCCACTAAACAAAGAAAAAGAAGAACAGACTACTTTGCATCTATAGACACGTATTTAAACCTTCTTAAACTCCAACTGAGTCGGCTAACACTTAGTTAATTCCGCCGCAGATGCGGAAGTCCATCCTAACAATAAGGTCTTACCTATCTCAGGAAAATCTCCTCTTCTCTTCTTCCAGGGTTTGAATTTGGTTAAGGAGTTGTTGAATATGTTGTTCCACTAGGTCCGGAGAAAAAGCAGGCACATGCTATAAAAGAGCATGAAACGTTTTCTGACATTTGCACCTTTCATTTTCAGCATTTAGAATTGTTTGATCAATTTGACAAAGTGTTTCACTGATAGCAGGATACATATCTCCCTTTGCTTTCAAAAGAGAAAGAAGCTTCTACTTACAGGCGTGGAGGCCTTAAAAAACTTGAAGGCTCTCTACTTTAGTGGGTAACCTTTGTGTTGCTTAGAAATTTTTAAGTTGTCTAGAGTGATAGCTTAGTGGGTCGAGTTAGAATTCTTGACTTAGGCTCATAAGCAATGAGAGTTATTTGTGTGTTGGTGAGATTTAAAAACTTTTTCTCACATTTGGGAAAGCCGATGTTCAGTTTGTTCTTGGGAATTTAGTGAAACGGAATTAAAAATCCTGATGAGACGGTCGTGGTTTAACTCCATTGAGATAAGAAGTTTCCCGTAAAAACTCCTCTGTTGTTTAAAACTGCTTTAGTTCGGACTATATCCTTATTTGTGTGTCAAGGGACCTGGTCCATTGACTGATAGAGGACACAAAGATTCTAAAAGATGGATAATTTATCTCATATATATGGTGGGATAAGCAATCCTGGATAATTAATCTCATGATAATTAATCATGGGATAACTTGTTCTCAACTAAATGATCCCTTAGGGAATAACTCCACAACTCCTTGATGTAATCTTTTACATTTTTTTGTTTTGGGTTCTCTACATGTAAAGTATGTAGAGAATATTTCTTTATTTTGTGCTATTAATTTATAACAATTTTTTACGGAGATTATTGTTCGTCAATTAGATTATTTTTATTCTCGATTTTCATTGTGGTGTATGATGATAATTTTCTATATTTAAAATAAAATCTTGTGGGTGTTTTTTAAATACTAAATAGATGGCATTGAATCAAAATTGGGGGGGAATGAAAGTTTAATAGAAAATTCAACAGAAAATAGTGGAATTCCATATATTTTGATGACTAGTCCATATTTTCTTTTAAAAACTTCTTTTTTAAGACACACATTGAAAGATAAACACAACGCATCTCAGTGAAGTATTAAAAAGTGAAACTTATTATTATAGAATTACCAGTGTTTCGATTAGAAAGAGTTACAATAGACTTGAAATTAAATTGTAAACTGTACTTAATATTAGTTTCACTCGATTTCAATATATCATATTAAATCCCCGGTTAATATGAATTTCGAGGAGGGATAACTTTCTAAGAAGGATTTCTAATATCAAGGCTCAATTGAGATTTGTGTTAAGGATGGATGGATCATTTTACATCCCACCATATCTTTTGTTGATACTAATAATGTTTTCATTTTCTTTCCTGAATATTGAGTAATATGTTGGAATTGATTTATGTGTTCTACCAACAAAGATGTTGTGACTAGATTACTATTCTTTGATTCCTTAACCAGAAAGTGTCAAGTCAAGTCTTGGCCATGACTACATGAGGTTAGAAAGAGGTTTCACTCATGTTGAGGACTTTTCGGTATCCGAGTCTAATTGAGTCCCAACATATATATCAACTCGCCATAGAAAACAAATTGTTTTCTTGTACCGTATCATAAGCATTTTGAAAAAGGAAAATCGAGGCCGTGGTGAACTCAAAGATTATGAAATTAGGCAATCATCAATTTATATCTTTTTAGTGAATAAACCAATCAATCTCCAGAAAAATATGTACTTTTGGTCTTTTTTGTGTTATCATTATATAAACTATTGTCTCATTATTCTTTCTGGTGCTATTAATTTTAGATCAATTTAAAGTTGATAATAATATATCATTTGATGGAAATGAGTGTTTGTCAGTTAGATTAATTTTATGTATAGTTTTTCTTTGTCGATAATTTGAATTTTTATAGCTTCTTCCAAAAATAAATTTTGTATTCCGAAATTAGTTAATTAAACATGGTACACAATCGAACCAATCGGGAGCCACATATTGGAGAAGGTGGAGTATTTAAGGATGAGAACTTAGAACGATAATATTTGTTTTCAAATTAAAAAGGCACAGCCCGGAGAAAAAAGGACAGTGGGGAGAATCTAAGCTATTTTTCTTTTCGTTGCTATTTCGCCCTCATTATCTTGAATTATATATCAGGGATACTTAAATCAAGTATTACTTGTCAAATATTTTGCAATTCTAGAGAATGGACTATTTATTGGAGAGGATTATAGCCTAAGCCAACAAAATATGAATCACCGGAAGGGATTATATAAAACAAAGAAGAGATCTAAAGTACGCACACAGCACCAAAGATCGACATGACAAAACTGATTAGCTATATATTTGCTCTAAAGTAAAATTAATATACAAAGTCTGCAAATCTCATCATTTATGAAGCGGAAAATAGAAAAATCTTAAAGGCTTCTACAAATAAAAAACTTAAGTGCATTTCGTCAAAACTTATAAACCAAATCAAGGGTGATTCAAAGTGTTGGAGGGCCAGTAGTAATGAATATGTGAAATGTACTACAGAGGTTTACATCTAGATAAAACTTGAAAGGGATCATTGGAATTCGTTGAGGAATATAAAGGTAATATATTTGGCTGATAAGGTTCAGAGAATGAGATATTACATGCTCACTACACTCATACAAAAATTATGACTAAACTAAGGCAATGATATATATAGAGGAGAACTAATATCGACTGGTAATAATTGAGATTGACTCATTACTGTTAAGAAATTTTATTATGAAAATTTGGGAAATGGGAGGTCTCCTGGCCGATATTTGAAGTAGTAGATGAGATATTAACAAGGATGTATGACAAAAATATCATAATAACTCATAATATAAAGGAGGCAAGTGAGAGGCTTTAATCATGCCGAATTCAATACTAGAGAAGGAGGAAGAAAATATTTAGTCTTTCTTTGATCTCTAAAGAGTATAGAAGGAGAATAATTTAATAATGTAAGCTAAAAAATTTTTTTTTTTGCCCTTACTTAAGAATCAGGTTATACAAGAATGAAAGTTGGGATGAAAATTGACAAGGGTATTTACTACTTATAGATAAAAATCCCCATGATGCAAGAAAAGACAGATAAACTAAATTTTTACAATAACTAGTTTCTTGATTTTAAGTAGACCAATCATGGAGGACAAAAAATAACAAACAAAACATGGGGATATATATAAAAAATACTACGCATAAACCAAATTTGGTTTTTAAGTTCTTGAATTGTCTTAGTAAAAAAACCTAATTAATTGGAAAGTAATTCAAGATATATGAATCATTCAAATGATGCACCAAACTACAAACCTACAAGAACTCATAGAATCAAATGCCAAATCCATAAACGATAGACAATACACGAGCCATACAGGAATCTATATTTTCAAGCAAACATTAATATGCAGATCAAATCAGACCAATTCAATGTTATTACTGTTAGGATTGGTGTGATGTTGGCAATATGTGGCATTTTTTACACTTAGGATGCTACTTTACTGTACAAAAATGATACTGTTTTCAAGTGAAGAATTTTTTAAAAAGTAAGTACATCATTATTAATGTAGGCACATAGTTAAGAAAGAAAAGATGAGAAAAAATCACTATCAGGGTCACGAAGAAGACAACATGGAGGAGCTCATAAAAACACTAAGGCAGAAAAAATGCAAATAGAGGAATTAACAGCTTAATCAATACAAGAAAATATTAGGAGGCCTTAGATCGACTTCAAAATAGAAAATCTCAAAGGGAGGAAACCTCAATGGAAACTCCCACATCCAAATACTTTTGAACAAATATAACTCTAAAAAATATTAAAGAACAATTTTTGAAATGTGGTCGATAATTCAAAGGGAACAGTAAACACATTAATCATAAGAAGTAGAATAATAGAATTGCAACAAAAAATTATCTCAAAATAGCAAGAAAAAGGGAGAAAATATATACATGTTGGCTGTCAAGAATACAGGTGAAACATTTGAAAAATCAAGATTGTTATATCTGAATTTTGAGCTAACTGAACGAAATACAATCAACCTAGATATGGACGTATAATGATGAGAGACATTATAGGCATAAACGAGAAAAAAAAAAGCGAAAAAACTCAACAAGGTATCAAAATCAAAGCTTTCAAATTCAAGACACAAAGAGGAATTTCCACTTTAAATTTGAGGGTACTAGAGGCAAGGAATTTCCATATAAGGAAGGGAAAGACCAATCGACTTCCAGTCCATGCTCGTTAGGCTTTTCCCTGGGGAGCAAAGGGATGCCTACAAAATTCTTCAATAGTTGTTTTATGACTAGATACGCTAGATTTCATAACGAAGTGTTTTAAAATGACTTCACAACTATAATTCATAGAGATCGTTGGGAGGTCACTGCATAGTTCTTCCGAACATGGAAGTATCTGGATGGTTGAATAAAATGGCTAGTTGTGGTGTAGGTTAATGGTATGAATTTTATTTTTATGTGGGCAGGTCTTATATGGGTTGGGGTTACCTTTGAGAGAAGGTAATTGAGGGTGACTGAAATATAGAATTTGGATATTAAGGACAAAAAATTGCAATACCCAAAGTGATACAAAACTAATAAGAGATCACCATTATAAAATTTTAAGTTGTTGATTCCTTCCCTCAACATATACAGAAACAAATATAGCCAGAGAAAACGAGGTTAGTAATATCTTTAAAATCTCAAGTGAAACTAATATACCAACTCATGATACTATTATGTTATTGAAGGTGGAGGGAAAGTAGAACTCTTCAACGCTTCCTACAAAACGGAGTACCTGTGATGCAATCTTGTTTAGACTAATCCCAAAAATCCAAGGTGATTCAAGGGTGTGGTAGGCCAATAAATAATGACTAGGGTGAAATCTAATTACAGGTGTGTACACTAGAGAAAAAATTCTTATGATCGTGTGAGAATTTATATGAGAGATAAAATGGACCAAGCTTATTTAATAATTAAGACCAACTTAAATGCGCAGGTTAAAAGCACAACACTCCGACATACGTATGGACTATATTAAGGCAATATGATATATAGCGGATAACTAATATCAATACGTGATAATTGAGATTGACTCCTTAAAGTTAAGAAATTCCATTCGTAAAACTCGGAAGGTCTCATGGCTAATAATTAAAGTGGTGGAAGAGATATGCATGAGGATGAGTAACAGTTATATTAGAACAACTCATATTATAAAGGAAGACATCTGATATGCTATTCATCTCGAAAATACAACTCTAGATGAAGGATAAGTAAATACATAGACTTTATTTGATTTAGGAGTATAGGGAAGGAGACTAATTAATATTGAAAAGCTAAATTGGCTTACTTAATTATCAGATCATGCAAGCGATGAAAAGTTGGGGGTGAAAAATAGAGGGAGTTCAATACTTATCATGAACAAATCCCCTGATGAAAAGAGAACATAAAAACCAAAACTTTTAACTAATCTAGTATCTTTGATTGCACGGACACATTCATGGAAGACAAAAAACAACACAAATTTGGAAAAACAGAGAATGGTACATAAGCAAATTTGAAGTAATTTTCTTGGATAGGCTTAGTCAAAAACCTCTTAATTGAACTCGTTCAATATATATAAACTATACAAATGATGCATCCAACTACATAATAATGCACCATATAATAATTGAAGAACAAAAAAAAACACTCATATAGAGACAATATACATAATAACAAGCAAAGAGAAATAATTAGAAGCTACAAGAACCAAATAAGCAATAATATGCAGATGAAATCCAAGACCCTAATTCAATTTACACTGTAGGAAATTGTTTGATGTACATGTATGGTAAGTTTCACCTCAAGATCCTATATCTATTATACAATGATCGATTATTTTAAGTGCAAAATTAATGGAAATGAAAACATCATTCTCATTGTGGGTCACACAGTTTTAAAATAAAAAGAATGAAAGCTCATTCAAAAAGAATCGCAAAGAGATAAACAAAGGAAACGAATCAAAGCTAAAGACACGGAAAAATATGAATAAAGGAATTAATTGCTAAACAGAATAAAAAAATAGGAGGCTAATATTGGTACTGAACAACTCAGCCCTGTAAGCTACAGTTAGTTCAGTTTAGTTAAGATAATGCAGATGTCATTATTTATTTATATTACATTATTAGTGTTTGTTTAGGAGTTTTCTTATTCTCTCTGTAATTCTATTTAATACTCGTTTGAGTTCATTAATCAAGTATCTTCTTTCAGCACTTACTCAGTTTTTATATGGTATCAGAGCTCTATAAGCTCTAACAAGAACGATTAATTTATTTTTTGAGTATGATTTGAGCCATGGATAGCATAAACAATCAAAATCCGTAAGGAGTTGTAATTAGGTGATTTTTCCCTTTCTATCAGTGTCACAGTTTTTGACCCCTCCCAATTGTTGGTAAGGTCTATTTGTTCCGAGAGATGTGCGATTGAGGAGAGCGTTTTTTTCCATATTTAAATCTATTCTCTAATATTGCCGTAAAACTCATATCAACTAGAATTAGGAAAATACCACAATTTTAATCCTCAAGGACCCCCACCACATTTTCTGTTCGTTATTGGTCTGCCTCATCCCCTTAAACCTTAGACACGCACACACCTGTGGACACCGATCAATACCTTATTATTCCCCCAAGAGAGTTATGGACAACTCAAGATCTCAATCCTACACCAAAAGTGAATCAGCGGTGGAAGCAACTCACCTCCTGCAATGTCAACGTCTCCAGATTAAAATGTTTTATCTCCCTCAACTTAGTACAATTCCCACTCTCTAGAATTGTCTTCTCCAGTGTACTGCCCAACACCACTACCACCACCAGTACCTCCCTCCACGTTCACCAACCACATTACTCTGAACACACAAGCGACCGCGTCCTCTCCTGGTTTTATCAATGCAGAAGACAACACCATTCAACCAAAACCCATGGCCCTCGACCAGTATGCCCTATCATGAGTAAGATATTGCTCTTTTGCTGCCTCATTGTTGTCTCCCCATACTGTGCTGTCACGCGATCCCAAAACAAAATCACTAAACCCTAACAAAATTGTTGATTGCCCTGGCCAAACCAAAAACCCCGATCTCCACCTATGTTACTGTCCAAACAAGCTCAAAAACATCCCACTGGCGAGATGACAATGGAAACATTGAAAATTGATGGTTTAATTAAAAAACAGACATGGGAAACTTATTCCTCCTGGACTAACAAAAAATATTTTCTCTTGGCAAGTGGATTTGCAGGATAAAAAGGAAGCAGATGGTCTGGTTGATAGATATAAAGCACGGCTGTTGCAAAAGGATTCACTCAGAGTACAGGGCCATTTGACTGCCACGCGACCTTTTCATTCCAAGTTGTTCAAGCATTACATAGTCGGATATCCTCTATGTGGCACTTCGAAAGAATTGGCATCTCTTCAACTTGATGTTAACAACTTCTTCACCCAGGGAACGGGAAAGGCGGTTTTGCCCCTGTTACATGGAACCCAACCTCTTTTTTCATATGTATGTTCCTTAATGCATGACACCAACACCAACTCATATATGTCGACTGCGCAAGGCAAATCTATGGATTGGAAAACAAAGCCCATATGATTTTTTTAAGACCAAATCAGAGGTTTCGATAAGTCAGACAAGGGTCTAGGTGAACATGTGTTTGTCCTTGTCTATGTCGATGAGATTATTTTCATTGGACAGAAAATTTTCAGGTCGATCAGGGTATGCTTCATTTTTTCTCCAATCTCTATTTTAAGGATTTGGGAACTATTCACTAACTTCTGGGTGTTTGCAGTTATACGCGCTCCGACGGCTAATTCTCACCCAATGAATTATGTGAATGTGATTGAATGATGAAGTAATGACGATTGCAAAAGTGGTCCAAACACCGATGAGTGCATCTTGAGGCTATCACATGTTTGATGTCACTAACTTAAATGAGCAAACACGGGTAGGATCGTGAGTCTTAGGCAGGCTCCAATACTTGTCTTTTTCTAGATTCAGACTCGCCTGGCGGTAATAAGTTATCCCAATTATGAAAGAACAATCAGAACTTTATTGAAAGTTGTGAAGCGTTTCTACTGTACTTGGTGGTGGAACCCATCCAGTTGGGCCTCCGTGTAACCTCCATTGAGGACTTCAATCTGCATGTATACTCTGATGCAGATTGGGGGATATCTCTGACAGGGTTTTCACATCTGGGTATATCCTGTTCCTTGGTACCAATCTGATTAGTTGGTCCTCGAAGAAGCAAAATATTGTCTCTCGATACTCCACTGAATCAAAGTATAGGGCAGTGGAAAATGCTCTTTCAGAAACCTTGTGGGTGCAAATCTTCTAACTGAGCTGCGTTTTCCAGTGCACCAGTTGCCTACCATTTACTGTGACAATCTTGGAGCCACATTCCTGAGCAAAAATCATGTCTTTCATAGTCGTGTGAAGCACGTTGCAATTGATTTTGCTTTGTTCGCAACCATGTAGAAATAAGAAGGTTCATGTTGTTCATGTCCATGATGCCGTCAATCGTTGACACTTCACCAGTCACTACCTAACCACTTTCAAGCAAGAAATGATATTCAAGGTAGGCGTATTAATAACCAATCATCTAACTTGAGAGGGGCGTATTGGCATGAACAACTCAGCCTTGTTAGTACTTGTTAGTTCAATTGAGTTTGGATGATTTGCAAGCAGTGATTATTTATTTATTTATTTTACGTTATTAGTTGTTAGAGTCTTCTTATTCTCTTGATTCTATTTAATACGTTGAGTTCTACATAAAGTAGTTTCTTTAGCACTTACAAGTGTGTATAGCTTTTAATGAGCTCAACATAGGAAAATCTTCAAATGGAACGTATAGACAAAAAATCTCCAGTCTAAATCTTTTCAGCATTTAACTGTTAAAGATCCCAAAACAGCGTGAAAATAAGATCGAGAAGAATCAAAAGAGTGCAAATAAAAAAAATATGGACTCCTAAGTAATGGACAAATAGAAGTGCAACAAGAATACCCCCAAAGGTCAAGATATGAAAAGTTGGGGCGAAAATGGAAGGAGGTCAATACTTATTATGCACAAATTCCCTGATGGGAGGAAAATATGATTAACACAACTTTATTGCAAGTAGACATTCGTGGAACACATAAAACAATACTAATTTGTATTCATATAGAATAGTAAATATAGCGTAATCTTTCTGAATTGTCTTAGCCAAAAAACTATTATTTGAGTTGGTCATGATATAATAATTACCAAATGATGCCACCCCCAACTACATAAAAAAGACAACCATACAAGAATTCAAGAATAAAAATGCAGAAACCAATACAACAAATAATGCATAATAACAAGTAAAGAGAAATAAGAAGCAGCTAGAAAAAAACAAATAAGTAATGCAACATGCAGATCAAATGAAACGTTAATTTCAATTTTATACTACTAAAGTTGGTTGATGTGCAAAATACGGTATTTTCACCTTTGGATGCTACTTCTATTATACAAACATTAATATATTTAAGTGAAAAATTAAACGAAAGAAAAAAAATCATTATCAGTTTGGATCAAAACAATTTCGGACCAAAAGATATAAATAAAATAAGTGAAAAGAATCACTACCAATCATCAGAGAGAGAACCAACATTAACAAAGAATCAAAGAAGGCTAGGGGAAAGTGTTGCGTAGTAGCGGATAATTCTTGTAAACATGAATGAAGAAAAAACACAGAAGGAAAACTAGATTAGCTTCACAAAAAAAATTTTCTTCAAATGGAAGCCGTAGGACGAACTCTCCAACAATTCCAAAATATATCCAACAGATCTAAACTCTAAACATACTAAAGAAAAAGCTTGAGAATTAGGCTTGTCAATCTAAAAGGTTGTAAAAAAACACATGAAAACCCCAAGAGGGAGAAACGAACAAATCGAACTGCACAAACAAAATACCCCGAAAAGTCCAAAGATGAAAAATTGGGTTGAAAAATGGAGGGAGTACAATACATTATGAAAAAAATCATGATGGGAGGAGAACATGATAAACAAAACTCTTAACTAATCTTTTTTCTTTGGTTACAAGTATACATTCATGAAAGACAAAAAACAACAACAAAAACTTGGATACATATAGAATAACATAACCAAATTTGGAGTAATGTTTCTTGAATTGGATTATTCAAAAACCTCTTAATTGAATAGGTTCAATACATATGAATCATACAAATGAAAAAAACAACCAGACAAGAACTCAAAGAATAAAAATTTCAAACACCATACAATCAGATATTACATATAAAGACAAAGAGAAATAAGAGATAAGAAGCAACTGCCAGAACGAAAAATTAAGAAAAATGCAAAATGCGATCAAATCAAGTTCATAATTTCAATTTTACACAGTTAGATTGGTTGACGTGCAATGTAGTAAATTTTCACTTAGGAGCATCTATTGTATCGTCTTTTTTAAATGCAAAGCCCTAAAAGAAAAGGAAAAGACAATTCTATGCAGTCAATAGTTTCAAATGAAAAAATTTAAAACGAAAATAGAAGCTCTCTTACCAGCATCCCATAGAGAACATCATCGGAAAATGAATATAGATGGCACGGAAAAAAATGAGAATAGAGTACTTAATTGCTAAACCAGAATCAATAAAAAATCGAAAGATTTTAGATTGGCTTCAGAATAGGACATTCAAATAGAACCTTAAATGATGAAAATCTCCATTCCAAAAGGTTTTTAACAAATCCATTCTAAAGACCTAAAGAAGTGATTGAAAATGAGATCGGGAATCAAACGTGGGGAAATAACTTATCAATTAGAAGAAACAAAACAAATAGAACTGCAACAAAAAAAATCCCAAAAAAAGGTTTAAGAGTTGCCAAGGAAAATATGAATAGAGAACTTAAGGTGAAGCAAAATCAAGAAAAAAAAATGGGGCTAGATCATACTCAGAAGAGGAAATATTCAAAAAAATGGATACCTTTAGACGAAAACTCTCTAGATCTAAAATATTTTTAAAAAAAATCCAAACACTTAAACATCCTCAAGAATTTTTTGAAAAAAAAGGGAGATCGAGAATCACTCGCCACGCAAAACAAGAAAAAAATGGGGCCAAGATCAAACTCCAGAAAGGAATCCAATGAAACCTATGACGGCAATCTATAGATTAAAATATTTTCAACAATCCAAGTCGATAAACCATCCTTAAAAAAAAATTAGGAAAATTGGGATCGAAAACAAAAGGGTTTGCAATAACCACCTGAAACAAAGAACACAAAACATAGCACTGCAACAAACAAAAACCCCAAAAGGTTAGAAAGAAGTCAAAGATGGGCTGCTACCTTGTGGTTGGGGCCCATAAGTTAGCGATGCAAAAATGAAGTGATCAAAAGAACCTAAAAGGTCAAAATAAGTTAGGCACCAAACCTGCTTAATTCCAACGGTTGGATTGGATAACTTAATAGGCCAACCCCATTTGAAGTTCCAGGCCATTGTAGCATGACAGATGAGGATGAACTCTACAAATAAGAGAATTATCATCTTGGTATATACATTGTCTCTTCATCTAGAAAACAAGTTAGAAAGCGATAAAAGTATCCAAAGAGAAAACGGGAGAAAAATGTCACCTATAGGGATTTGAAAGCTCAAATACCAAACAAGGCACTTCTATCAACACCACCAAAGTAACCACTACATCCACAATATTGAATTCCTAAAAAAAAAGGTCAGCAGACAAATCGAGAAGGGAATGTTAGCTAAAATTTAATGAGACGTACCTGATGAGCTGACAAAAAAATGATAATGATACGGTCCCCAATGAAGGTTTGATAAACTACATCATAAGGGGAAAAGAAAGTGGAGTGAAAAGAGCTCCCTGCCGAGTCGGACATTGTGGAGAAAATGAAAAGAGCTCTCAATTAGGAAAAACCCTAATACTTAGTTCGGGTAATAGAGGCGGCAAAAGTTCATATGAGTTTGAGCCATTTCTTTGATATATTTTTTCATTTTAATCGGACGACCTTTTGCATAATAAACTTTGAAATTCAATAAACGGAGCACTTAGGATACTCTATGATTTAAGAAAAGGTGGGGGGGGGGATATACATTTGTCGGCAGTCAAGAATAAAAGTGGGAAATATTTTATATCAAGATTGTTATATCGTATTCTTAGTCAACGAACAACCTAAAGTTCAACCTAGAACGCGAAAAAGACGAGAGAAATGATAGGCATAAATAAGAAAAAAGACAGCACCAAAAAAATAAACAAGAAGCAACAATCAAAATATTTCTAGTTCAATAAAGTGGGGGAGGACATAGATACAAAACTTAGTTGGTCATATCCTCTCGTTTATCTGAATGGGAAGCTTTCGATTTTGATATCTTGCTAATTTTTTGCAATTGTTTTTCGTGACTTATGCAAATTTATCTCATATTTATACATTTCTCCATATTTGTTGTTTTAGGTCGACTGCATTTGTTCGATGAGCTAGAATCGAGATATAATGATTTGATTTATCGAATATTCACTTGTATCTTTACTATCAGCACGTATATCTTTTTCCTTTTTTTCTTAAACTAACATCGAAGCGAAGGGCTCCTTTTATTTATTTCAAAAGTAACTAAAAAAAGAAGATCGTTTGACCCAAAACAAACCAACATAAAAGAAATGGAACCAGATCGTAAAGGACGTTACCTAGCTTTATTTTTCACACCTTAAGAATTAAGTTCCTATTCGAGATACTTCATTTTAAGCCATTGTTGTCATCACATGGGCTTCTCTTAAAATGCACTTTTATTTTCCTTGAATTTACGAGTATCACCTCATTTGAATTGTCATCCTTACCATCTTTCTAAGTTCACAGAGATGCGTCTCCATTGATTTCAGCTTCCATTTCCTTCTCGCTTTGTTTGTTGACCTTTTTTTAGGGATATAACCTGGTGGATGCAATAGTTACTTTGGTGGTGTCATTAGAGGTTCTCATATGGTATTACGTTGCAACCCCCATAAGTGACAGTTTCTCATCTTGTCTCTTATTCCTTTTTACGCTTCAACTTTTTGTTTTCAATAGACAATGAGTTACTAGGATGCTCATGCTCTTCTGCTTGGGGATTCATCCATAAATGTCGTCATATAGTTCCCAATCTTTTGGATTTTCTTTGCCTTTGGGTATTTTGCAGTTCTATTTGTCTGTTTCTTCTGATTTCATGTGTTTTATTTCACCCGTTTGATATCCTTGTGAGTTTTTGCTCCCTTTTTCTTGTTATGTTTAATGTGTCTCTCATATTTTATACGTCCATTTCCAGTGACTACATTTTGTTGAGTTGGCTTAAGAATTTCAAATGTGGGTGTGATTTTGATTAGTAGATGTTGACTGTATTTTTGGACATCATCGAACTCAAATTTCTCAATAGACATGTAGGCTTATGTCTTTATGTAGTACGCAAGTAAATCAACTATTTCATATTTCGAACCATCAAATCCAATAAAAAAACACAAATCCTTCCATATGTCTAATATTTTGTCACCAAACCAAAGTCAACTCTTTAGAAGAGTCGCTTATAAAACCTTTATAAGTATGTGTCAAACCCAGGATTTATACGTAATGTCTCATTTCCTTACATATCTTGAGTTGTACCTTGACATAATTCTAAATATTTTGAACTCTTCAATATACAACAAGATTATTGTTCCTTCTGCTAACTTGTTTACCAATGCTATTCATTTTCCAAAAAATCATAAAATTTTACCCTATACTTTTAACCAAAAACATCAAGTGAAACACTTCATTAGGTCTTTGAAATTCTACAACTCAAACCATACAAAAGTCCTTCCAAATGCTCAGTAATCGACATGATCGATGATTTCTTACCTTACCAATTTATATTGTCGCACCCATTTTTTTAAAAAAAAAGGTTTTGCAACAACATGACATCTCTTTCTACCAAATAGAGAAGAGTCGCTACCTGACAATAAAATGTGTGTTAGGACACCATTCTATACTAAACAAATAAATTGATTAAAAAGGGTTATACACAAATCAAAATATAGGTGTAAGTGTCAAAATCTACAAAAAGAAGGTGTTAGGCACCTTTCAAGGTCCATAAAAGTGGATCCAACCGAATCTTATAAATTATGTGGGGATATGTGATAAGCAAAAGGGATATTAACTTATTAAGCAAAGAATGACTACGCAATTACATTAAAATTCACCCTACTAGCCACGAAAAGTTAATGCAAGTCGATAGATCCTTCGATCATCGATTACAATATCGACTTTCCACACTTATCATGACAACATCACCGATCTTAGGCGCTTATGGGAGCCTAGAATACACATGCACCACCAAAGTCTTCATAAGAACTCCAGGGCGAGGGCCATGGTGAACCCAAATTAATAATGAGAAGCTTTTAAATCATCAATAAAGACATCAGGACGGGCTGTTGATTGAATCGGTCAAATAGTATATAAAAACTTTATTTTAAAACTTTAAACAAGTAAACTATTAACATGAATCCATTAAATTATCCTAAATTAATACAAAAATAGGGCTAGCAGGATAAGGAATAAATGACATAGATTTTATTTTAAGCGGGACAAGTACAAATAATGGCAAAACCAAAGGGGGAAACAATCAATCAATTAAAGTAAATTATGTGATAAAAATCGGAAAAAGTTACTGCAAGGCAACTTAACAAAGTAGTAAATGCTTAAGTAACAAAAAAATTAAATAATAAAAACTATTTCATATTAAATTAAATAATCATGTGAGCAATACTATTTTAAAAAAATAAATCATAAGAAGGCAAAAAATAGTTAGAAAATATATATACAATTAACAAAAAAGATAGAAAAATTGTTAAGGGTAATGTAATTAAATCTACCCAAACAAAAGATGTGAATCAAATTTGAAAAGGGAAGAAAATGACTTCTAAGCTTAAAATACTTCAAAATTAAAACCAATCATCTAGAACTAATAATAGTATTTTAAGGATAGTTGAGATGGATTTAAAACATACAAACCACAAAAATATTTACATAAAAATACACTATTCATTTAGAAAAATCTTTGGTAAGCAATACTCTAAAGGTCACATCATCTTGGTTAAAAATTTGGAACTAAACCCACAATTCCTTTTACTTTCCCACAGCTATAGGTTGGAAAATAGTAGTTTACCATATATCAAATCAAAAGCAACATGTCCAATTCAAGTGCTTAACAAGAGTTGGAAAATGGTTTTTATAACAAAAATGAGAACAACTTTAATAATGAACATAAAAATTGAAAAGAGAAAAATTGTAGCAACATAATGTTTCCCAACCAAATGAAGAAGCACTTATTCTTAAATATTACAAAAAATCTCTTCACAAGGTATACAAACCCAGTAGTGAATAGAAAAGACAAGAGTGAATTCAAGACTAGTTAGGCTTGACTAGACGATACATAGAAGTCAAAACAACTTCAATGCCCCTGATATGAACTAATGCATGTTCACACAAAAATAAGAAATGTGAACGCACACACAATAGATTAGAGAGGGAAAACACAATAATCCCTCCATAAACAACCTTGTTAAGACCACAAAATGTGAACTACAGTAGTTCACACATAACACATATTGTCTAGAAATTAAGAAATATCGTAGCTACACATTTAAC
This sequence comes from Solanum habrochaites, assembly GCA_027704765.1. NCBI lineage: Eukaryota > Viridiplantae > Streptophyta > Magnoliopsida > Solanales > Solanaceae > Solanum > Solanum habrochaites. The sequence goes on along the minus strand of JAKWJA010000949.1, from coordinate 16,153 downwards.
AATATTTGAAGTAGACGGAGAAGAGAACCCCAAAGGTATATTATGATAACCATGATTTCAAACAAACAAGAAAAAGAGCAACAAGCTTTGAAGTTAAATTATGAGTAAATCCTATGAACATGTATTCTAATGCACAAAGTTTCTGTAAACCTATCAAACCACATTAAAAATAAAAGGACATACCTGTTTGCTTCTCCCAGAATGCTTAAAACATTCGAGTTTTCCTAAACACTCATTTGACACAAGAGAATGAAAAATACAACTGCCACATTAAGCATGAAGAGTACTTCGATAGAAACTAATCTATTAGGAAGTAACAATCTAGAAAACGCAACAATAACCAATGACACCACAACAATCCGAGCATCAATAGCCAAAATTGGTATACAACTAGCAACAAAGAACAAGAGAACCTAGAAAAGACTATTTAGTTTATTAGTGTATCAAAGAAGAGACGTGTCCTCCGATCAAGAGGTTCTAGTTATTTTGTAATGGAGAAGTGAGTTCCAGTGTCTTTCACCAGTGATCAATCATTGACAAGAAAAAGATGAAAGCATAAAGTAATATTCCCTCTGTCCCTATTTACTTGTCCATATTTCATTTTTTAGTTGTCGCTATTTACTTATCCATTTTGACAAATTAACAAAGGACAAAAAAATTCCTATTATACCCTCAGTTAACCTTCTTGAAGACTTCCAAGTTTTAATTCATCATTTTTGAAACCATAATTAATAATGGTAAAATTATAACTTCACCATGCTAATTATTGCTATCTTAATATGTGTATCATTTCTAAAGTGGACAACTAAATAGGGACAGAGGAAGTATATGGTAAGGAGGGATGATCAGTTAATGTATAAAGATAAGGAAAGAAAATATTCTTCTCAATCATTAGCATATATTCGTGGGAGCATAAAAGGAGAAACATCAAGATATATGCAATTTCAATAATCCTCTCGTCAAATGAAGTAAGTTATGCTACTAACCATGTCTTGATCCGCTAAGGAAGATGAAATTACCATAGTTCAAATAAGCACTAGCAATCAGACAAGTACAAAGATCTCCAGTTGCCCCATTTAGACATATGAATGTTGCGAATCAAATTTGAAGGGAGAGGAATTCTCATTGATCAAGTTAATGATTGAGAAAATTGTAGATATGATGGAAGTTGGCAAGCAAATCACATAAAGGAGTAAACATGATAATTGATCTTTGTTCCAATCAAAACAGGTGAACAATATAAAAATATACCAACATTAAAGTATGAGTATATTTCCATTTGAAACAACTCCGATGCATCAACAGTAAACAAAACTAAAAATTTAAATCAATTTTAGCAACTTGTTAATCATAAAGTTTTAATAGATTATACCACCTATTTCCACAGATGGCTCAAATAAGAAGAGATAGGAACAGGATTACAATAACCCCCAACCTCTAATAAATCTTTAAAAATGAAGTTGTCTTCGAATGAAGTTGCATGCTTGGATCTTCCACCGCAGAGAAGTTACAAAGGGATGCAGTGGCTCGCCGACGTCTGCTAGATGAGCTTTCTGGTGGCTGTCCGATTCGCCGTCCAGATGAAGGTAACGGCGGCGTCAGGAGAGAGGGCGGCGTTTGGTGGCCTCTCTCGGGTGGTCGGAGCAAGTGAGAAGAACGGGAGACACATGGAGCTGCGAAATGAGGGTAGGAGATTACATGTAGGAAAAAAAATGCAAAATGGTCTCTCGGACTATTATAAATGATATGTTACTACCCTCTATTATATGTTGTATATAATGAAAATTATATACAATGAATGATAAACTAATAAATTAAATTTAATGTTTATAATTATATTTTAATTTAATTACGGAAAATTATATATAATGGCAAATTAATAAATTAAATTTAATATTATAATTACACTTTAATTTAATTGTGTCATTTAGTAAGTTGTTTGTCAGTCCCCTCTTTCCCTCAAACTCTCGCTCCCTTTCTCCCTCTTCCTCTCGATTTTATACAAACACAAATGCATAAAATATGTTTTTATTTGTATAAAGCAAGCAAAAAAATTATATATATATATATATATTATATATAATTCGAGAGTCGAAAATTGTATATACACATTCAAATAAATATATCTTAGTCATATACAATGCTAATTATACAATACAAACTATTCAAATTTTACTTTTGTCTGCTGTCTTTCCTCATTTTATCATATACAAATGATTCAATGATTTGTATCACAACTGCGTTTCTTCTATATGTTAATAGCGCATTATACAATTGGTTCTTGTATATGTATAGTGGAATTATATAAATGATTTCTTTGTATATGTATTTTGAATTATACGGAAAGAAAATGGAAAGAAATGGATATGCTATAGTAAATATCACAATTTTAGATTGCTACGAAACACAATTATGCAAACTTTAATATAACGTACAAATATAAATTTGTGTTTGCTATATGTGAAAGTTTCTCTTATATATATCTTCGCCATCAATATTTTAGATTATATATACCCTTAAGATTAACAGATTGGCACATGACAACATGTAAATAATTTACTTGATTTTATTTATTTATTTATCCAAAAAAATTAAAAATTCACTCATTTTTCATGCATCATCCAAATTAAAATACCATGACGTTTAAAAATAAAAAGAATAGTCTTTCATCTCCATTAAAAAATAAACTAAATGAAAAATATTTTTTGTATTTAGTTTTCACTAGTATACGTATTCGCGCATTACGCGTATAAATATTAAAGAAAAAGTGTTTTAAATTATAGGGATAATGTCCAAGTAACACCCTCAAAAACCGATGCCCGCAAATCTCAGAGCACACTTATACAACTAGGTCATATTACCCCCCTAAAACTATTTTATTAATAATTTTTTACTCGTTGGAAGTTTACGTGACTATCTTTGGGCCAAAATGATGGTGACTTTTTTTCGAACCTAGTGCCACGTATGCAAAAAGGGGTAGAAAATTATATATAAAATAAGTCAGGGGGGGGGGTGCGGGGGTTAGGGTAATAGGACCTAGATAATAGTTAAGTGTGTCTCTGGGATTCGGGGCATAGGTTGAGGGGGGGTAGTTGGTATTTTTCCCTAAATTATACTTACATTAGTTCTATATTATCACATATAATACTTTCTTTCATCGTAGAGATTTGATAAACAAGTTAAAATTGAAATTAAAATTTGAAATAATAAGGGGCACTAAACAATTTTCAAAATTCTTGACTGAGTTAATTTAATGCATATTATTTTTATTTTATATTTTAATTTAAATATTGTAACTCAAATGATAAATAAATTTTTTTGGTGGCAAGTGATGGTCAAATCACATAATTTGTATTTTATTTATATTTAAAAATTAAAAATATATAGTAGAAAAGGAAATAAAGACTCTCAATTTTGAGTTTTATTTGGTGGAGAATTCTTCAATCTGCGATAAAGTGTACTTCTTGCAAGATCAAAATTCTAATTTTATAATGTAGATAAAAATAATACGAATTCAGAAAGAAAATCAAAAGATGAATCAATTGAAAATGCATTTTAAATTCATTTCGTAATAACACAAATGTGAAACTGAGAAAAAAATATACAACGGTTGCAGTCTTTTTTTTTTTTGGTTTTTTAAAACTTAAAGATCTGGTGTATTTAATAATAATTTATTTTTTTGTTTTGTAAATTGAAAGCCCTAAAAAAATTTTAAAAAAAAATCTATTAAATGGAAAACTGATACAAACATGTGTGGGGGGGGGGGGGGGAAGGAAATTCGTTTATATGATTACCAAAGCGGGGGAGTATATATTCTAGTTGTCACTCAATTTTGGTGTTTACTGTAGAAATACTCACTTCGTAGTTGTTACTTAGAAGAAGTCACTCAGTTGTTTATAATTCAAAAGTCATTAAACGATTGATGTTTAAATTTACAAAGTGCATCCAATTATTATTTACATTCACTTATAACGTCACTCAATCATTTAATAAATTTTTCATCATGAAAGTGTATTTTAAAGTATTTTCAAAGAATAATAAGATACATATTTTATTATTTTAGTGCCCGCTCCAAACTTATTAATTAGACATTTTTTCTAAAAAGAATTTACCTTAAAACTGCACCCCCCCCCCCTCCCCCCCAAAAAAAAAAAACTTGTTTATATTAATTTGTAAAACTACAAATAATTTGTTTTAAAAGATTAGACATAAAGAAAAAGTGGAATGGTAAGAATTAATTAGTTATTTTTTGTATTTTTATAAAATTAATTGAAAGAAAGTTATTTAATTGATTTTTTAAGTGACCTTCTAAGTGAAATATAAATAGTTGGATGACGTTTCTACGTGAAACACCAATGTTGAGTGACTTATTGATGTTAACAAACAAAGTTGAGGTAACTTTCGAAATAAAAACCCAAAGTTGAGTCACTTCTAAAATAAACCATTCCAAAGTTGAGTGACCATAAAGATTATTTATCTCCAAAGCGGGGTGAAGTACATACTTTTGAATTGTCAGTTTGTTTTCTAAAATAATTGATAGTTTTCGGTGATCTAAAATTTAAGGCTCTTACAATTTTATTTATTTCTTACTTAACCCCCAAAAGCCAACGTTGTGACAAAGTTAATTAGAAACTGCAAATTTACATTTTAATTGTGTCAAAAAAGATTTTAGGCAAATATATAAACAAACATGATAATATTTAAGTAGTTGTCTGAGAAATTATTAGCCAAAAATACCTGGAATAAACTAAATATAATTTATATTCTAATTAACAAAAAGTTATAAGTAAAAAAATTAATTAAATATTATTCCATGTAGAATAAAGTATTTTTAAAATTATCAACTAAACAAATTTTTTAAATTTTTAATACAAAAAAAATGAAGAAGAAACTTTTAGTGTTGACATTGTATTACTTTGTACATTCCATTTTATATATAGAAGTTGGAAAAATGTTATAATGTAGAGGCATATATATCATGTGACGGATTAAAATTTGTATGAGGCTCCACTTATATTTTGCAAAGTGGATCTCATTTAATAAAGGTCAAAACCATCATTTCTTTCTCTTCCCTTATTAAAGTTCGAAAAATGGAATTACATTTTCTACAATACCCTTGTTTTTGAAGTTCAGAAACGATATAAAAGTATCCCCATCCACGTACTGGCCCTCCAAAATACCCTTGTCAAATCCACCTATTCGGCTCAAAATACCTCTTTCATCACCTTGGGGTTCAAAATTAACCACTTATTTAATGATTTAAAATTTTAACGATTTAAATATTTTTTTAATACACGACGCTCAAACTATTTGTTATAATTTAAACTAATAATATAACGGATAAACCAATCTACTACCCAGACCAGTTTTTTCCTAATAAACCCAAACCCAATTAATAAATTCGCTTCATTAACTAATGCACAACAAGACAGCTACTACAAAGGTTGTTTATAAAAATTGAGCGAAAAATGCTATAGGAAATATATTACATACATTCAAAGTCCTTAATCAAAAATTTAATTCAAGCCTTGTCTAAAAGAATTACCGAAAACTTAAAAGTTAACTATGTTATCTTTAATTATCATTCGCCTCAATTATGATGTTAATTAATACATAATTTTTTAAAAGAAATATTAAAGTTAATATTAAAAACAACAAATAATAAATATTTACAAAATTATATTCAAAAAGTTATGAATTTTTCGAGAGTGTTGCTCTTCTTACATTGATCATAAATTTTTTAAGTCAAGCTTGATGTTGAAACAAAAATCCCATTGAAAGTGTCCTTAAGTAAGCAGCTAAACCTAAATTTAATTAGGGCTTCAATTTGGACTCAATAATTTTGAATGTCATTGTCAGGAATCGGAAATTCGTCATGCTTTGTAGTGTTTAGGTGATTTGATTATTCGGGAAAATGGTTTGTTAATGGGGTGGAGATTAGTTAGTAAGGGTCGCTTAGTGGGGTTGGTTTATAAATAATATTATAAATTAAATTAATCCAAGAGTTGAGGCTTAAGTATTTTAAACAATATTAAAATAGTTTAAATTTAAACCGTTAAATAAGTGGTCAATTTTTAACCCAAAGGTGGATGACAATGGTATTTTGGAGCTAATAGGTGGGTGAAAAAGGTATTTTAGAGCCAGTAGGTGGATAGAGGATAATTTTGTGCCATTTTCAATACTTCGAGAATATTTTGAGCCCTTTTCCGTATAAAGTTTTTCCCTCTCTCTTACTTTTTACTCTTTTTTCTTTGGTTTCCTTTCTAACCATTGTTCTAAATTTTGCATTTCTAGTCTTTAATAATTTTTCAGTTTGTTTCTAACATTGTGATGTTATTTTTTCCCATTTGATATTGATTATTTAAAATGCTTAAAATAGTTCTATAAAATTATTTTTTCATTTACGGATTAAAATATAATTAATTGCACTTGTTTAATTTTATTATAAGAATTAATTCTTTTTGAAATTGTAAATAAAATTTATAAAGATCAAAGAAAAATAAATGTGTAAATTTGTAAAACAAATATTTTATTTATGATTTCTTAAGAATTTTGTAAAAATAAAAATAAACTATTATCATGCATGAGGTACGCCAACTCTTACTGTTGAAGGGTGAGGAAGGAAAACATATCATCATGATTGTCACGACCCAAAAGAGCCGCGAGTGGCACCCACACTTACCTCCTAGTGAGCGAACCAACCAATCTAAACCCCCAACATTTTTTTAACATAATAAACAAAAAAATAATGCGGAAGGACTTAAAAATCATTAACGAAATCAATTAAATAACTTCTTAAAATTCAATAATTATCATTCCCCAAAATCTGCGAAGTCATCATCACAAAGAAACATCTATCCTCGAATTATAAGTCTAAGAGTATTAAGAAGCTAAAAATAAATAAACAGATAGTCCATGCCACAAACTTCAAGCATCAAGACGTGAAGACAGAAGATCCAGTCGAGCCCACAAAAAATAGCTTCACCCTGAAATCTGGACGTGATGAAGAATGGCTACTAGAGTGCGGTTGAGTTGAAGACGGCGGTCAGTTGGCTGCAACTCCACAATTAAACAAAAAGAAAACATTGAAGTAGGGGTCAGTACAAATAACAGGTACTGAAGTAGATATCATCGGCCCAACTCAAAATAGGAAAGCAATCATATATCAGATAATATTATAAATCAACTACAAATACTCAATAGGTAGCAACAAACAAGTAACAGGCTCACTGATAATACGCCCCAACTACACCCCTGAGGACGAAGCCTCCATAACTACTCATTGGGAAATAGGTTCAGTAAATTTGAGTATATTAACTAATTCAAGTTCACTCTCTTTATTCCTCTTGTGTCTGAACGTGACACTCCATCCCATAATATACGTGTCGAGTTCGTGACACCCGGATCCCCTTTATACGAGTGTCGGTCGTGGACACCCGATCCCCTAATACTAGTGCGGTTCGTGACACCCCGAATCCCCTAATACTATGTTTCGGTTCGTGACACCCGATACCCTAATAATCCGTGTCGGTTATGACACCCGATACCCTAATACTAAGTGTCGGTGCGTGACACCCGAGCCCATCATACTAAGTTTCGGTTCCATGACACCCGCTCATTAACCCGCATTCTTTTAGGTCATCAAGCCTTCTCTTATATCAAAGCATCATCATAACAAGAGGGTTAAGATTTAAGATTTCAACAGCACTCATCATGCTTATTTTAGCACATTATATAACACCATGCACACACAAATTAAGATATAGAGACTTTACAATATACCCAACCACATATCCTTCTCTATTAGAGTTTTACGATGAAATAGAAATAAACCAGAATCCTACCTTCACCGAAGAATTGAAGTCAAGAAATAACTTTCCAATGCTTGGCTTCGTCTCGTTTCTCCTTCTTTGAGTTCGTTCTGCCCCTCCTCTCTTTTTCGATTTTTTCCATATAAACTCTGTGATTTTACCCTAATTACCATATAATTAAGTGGTAAAAGATGACTCCAAAGCCAACCCACTAAATTAATCAAGGTTACTCTTTTTAACCCCCAAGTAAATTGATGAATTATTAACATTTCAACCCTAACCTTATAATTATAAGCAGGAATAGTCCAAAAACGCCCCTTAAAACTTTAACAGAAATCCGACCCAGTAAGGGTTACGCAGGCCGTGACGGCACCGTCGTAACCAGCGACGGTCCGTCCTGCAGTGTCGTTCGCGAAGTTCAGAGAGTGTTTATCAGTACCCAAATATTTTTCAGAATTCTAAGTTGTTTCGGAACTGAGACACCCTCGAAGGTTCCGTCGAGTGGTCCGTGACTCAGACCAGTTTATACCAGAAATAAACTCCATTGCTCAAAACGACTTAAACAGGTCGTACAATAGTACCCATTTTACCATCGTTGAGGCCCCAAAGAACGAGCACAGAAGAAAGGAAAAAACAAGGAGAAAAGGGGGTACTTACCTGAATCTGTAAACAGATGGGGTATCTTTCTTGCATATCAGCCTCTTTCTCCAAGGGATTCTTCAACCGCCGAATTCTTCTATTGAACCTTGATGGATGCAATTCTCTTGACCTCAACTTGCGGACTTTTCTATTCTAAATAGCAAGGGATCCTCTTCATAGACCCAAATTTCATCAAGTTTAGGACGGAATCCCAACGGAAGGGATGTAGTGTTCCTCCCCATGTATCTTTTCAAACATAACACATGAAATACCGGATGCACTCCTGACAGGTTCCTGGGGGGTAAGGCCAATTCATAAAGTACCTCCCCCACGCGCGTCAGACTTCAAATAGGGACCAATGTAACTTGGACTAAGCTTACCCGCTTACCAAACCGCAACAAAAAATCACCCCTTTCATGGGGCGAAACCTTCAGAAGAAGGCTCACCCTCCATAAACTCCAAGTCTCTAACTTCCGATCTGATATCTCTTGCCTACTTGAGCTGAACTATGAAGCTCTCCTGAATGCATTTCACTTTTATTCTAACGATTCCTACGGAAGGTCAGTACCCAAGTCAAAACCTCAAATGCATTCAAACCACCCAATGGAGATCTACATTATTCTCTCATACAGGCTCAAATTGGGTGGGCCAATCACTAAGTGAGTGATAGCTATTATGTATGGAAAAACTCTGCTAAGGGTAAGAAGCTTGTCCCAATTCCACCAAAAAGTCTATTCACACATGCACGAAGAATATCCTCCAACACTTGAATTGTTCACTCAGACTGACCATCGGTCTGAGATGGAACTCAGTACTAAGGTCCAACCTAGTACCCAATTCCACATGCAATGTTTTCCAAAACATAGAAAGTAAACTGCGTACCTTAATCGATTGATGGAGAGTGGAAACCCCAGCAATCGAACAATTTCTGAGATATAAAGTTTGGCTAAACTTCTTGGCATTTAAGTTCCCTTAACCGGAATGAATGAAGTTGAAGCAAGTGGCATACTTTGATTACCTTCAACAATTACCAAATGGGTCAACTTACCCATGTCTTTGGAGAGCAACACGAAATCCATTGCAATTCTCTCTCAATTCCATTCAGGAATGCGGATTCTCTGAAGAGGCCTCCAGGCCTCTGGTGTTCATACTTTACGTGCTGACAATTCGGGCATTGAGCAACAAAGTCAAAAAAGTCACGCTTATTCTACTCCACCAAAAAGTTGCTTTAGGTAACGATACATCTTGGTTGCACCAGGATGTATAGAATACCATTGAACTATGAGCCTCGTAAGAATAGTGTGGATTCAAATCATCGACGCGGGGTACACATTATCCATTCCCTTAATTCTCAAAAACACCTTCATCATCGATTTTGCTTCTGTAGCCTCTCCCTAGACCAACACCTTTATCTCGGATCCGGATCAGTTTCTCATCATTAAATTTCTTTCCCTGGAATCTGTCAAGAAAGGAAGATCTTGACTCCACACAAGCCAAAAATCCTCCCTTCTCATTATTCTAGAAAAAAAAAACCCTCATAAAGTTATTAGCCAGAGTGGAACCTCTCTAGCCAATGGGCGTCTAGAAAAACCTGCAAAGTCAGCTAGACTTCCCATGTCCGCCTTTCTACTTAAAGCATCTGCCACACCGTTAGCTTTTCCTGGATGATACAAGATGTGATGTCTTAGTCTTTCAGTTTCCCATCAACCCCTTGTCTAAAGTCAAATCTGATGAGTAAAGACATACTGTTAATACGGTGATCTGTATAAACTTCACATTTTACACCCCATATAGATATGTGCCTACATTGCTTTAATGCAAACACTACCGCAGCCAACTCCAAATCAGGGGGTCGGATAATTACGTTCATGCACTTTTATTGCCTCGAAGCATAAGCAAGTACATTTTCTCTTGCATAGACACTGCACCTAAACCAGAATAAGATGCATCACAATAAAAATGAAGTTCTTACCTTACACAGAGCAAGGTGAGGATTGGTGCAGTAGTCAAAACAAAGTCTTGAGCTTCTGAAAGCTTTCGTCACACTCGTCCGACCATACAAACGGAACCACTTCTGCTTATTCAAGTTTGTCAATTGGAAGCAATAGAATAAATTCCCTGGAACAAAAACCGACAGTATAGCTAGCTAAACCAACAAAGCTCCTACCTCTGGAAAATTAGTGGGTCTTACAATTCTTCACTGATCGATCTTAGGGAAGGATCCACCATCACTCAATCCTTAGGAAACACATGGCCCCAAGAAGCGACATGAATCTAGCCAAAAACTCAAACTAGAGAATTTGGCATATAAAAGCTTTTTCTCCCTCAAAATTTCCAATACAATTCGCAAATGCTCCTCATGTTCTACTGCTATTGAGTATACCAGTGATATCAGCATGGAATACAATGACACAAAGAGAGAGATCAGATATGGCTGTTAAAAAATCCCGTCATCAGAAAACTCTTGAATGAAAGCAGCAGCAGGAGCAAGCGGGCATTCGTAAGCCCAAAAGCATTACTAAGAACTCGGTAATGCCATAAATGGTCCAAAAGCCGTCTGCGGCACTCCATTGCCCCGTATTTCAATTGATGATAACAAGATCTCAAAGTCGATTTTGAGCAGGTACAAGCACCTTGTAACTGATCGAAGTAAAAAGAATTAAGAAATAATCAATGCAGGAAGAGGATATTTGTTCTAACAGTTTACTTTATTTAGGCCTGTATGTTAGTATATGCACATCCAAAAAACTTCCTTTCTCTTCACAAACCAAAAAGGGAGCACCCAGGGTGATGCACGTGGTCTAATAAAGCCTTTATAAAAATTCTTGAGTTTGCCTTTAACTCTCTTAACCTCGCGGAGAGCCATTCTATTAAAGGGGTAAGAAAATGGGGCGAGTACCCGGCGCCAGCTAATGCAAAAGTCATTATCCCTATCCCGGTGGCATACCAGTAAGGTTGCTGGAACACATCCAAAAACTCACGGACTATCGAAACCGCTATCAATTGAAGGTACTTAGGTAGTATCATCCCTGAGATGTGCCAAGAACGCTCAAACAACCCGGTACTAACCATTTTCTTAGCCGAAAGAAAGGAGATGATACGAACCAGATTGGAAGTTAGTCACCATCCCACACTAACGGATCTGTCCCAGGGCTTGGCAAACGTCACAGTTTTCGCATTACAATCTAAGATTGCAATGTTTGGAGAAAGCCAAGTCATTCAGAATTACATCGAAATTAACCATTGCTAAGATAACCAGGCTACATGGATTGCTCCCACAAACGTTACAAGACAAGACTATACCACCTTTTCAACTATCCAGAATCACCACGGAAGTAGAAAGAAACACGAATAGGAATGTCAAGCCAATAACAATGTAAATTAAGACCAGTAGTAGCAAATGAGAAGATTACATATGGAAAAATGTGGATCCAGGATCAAATAATACGAAGCCATTCAATCACAAACCAAAAGATTAACTGTGTGATAACAGCATTGGATTGTCTCCGATGCCGACCGCCAGGGGGGAAAAGCGTAACATGGGCCCTATGCCTGTCTTTGCCGGTTGACTCCTAACCAGTTGTTGCTGTTGTAGTGGCTCCACTTTTCCAGCCACACCGGTCTGATTGGGACCACCATTACCTAGGCCCCACGCTCTCCAGAAGATAAAGGCCTCTTCCATGACCCAACTTCTGACTATGGGGGTCTTAACTCTGTTTTGGACCAATTTCTCCTAATATGTCCAAGTCTCCTCCACATCCATAACATTCACCTGGAGTCAAGCATACGCTCCTGTACGAGAACGACAGAGTATGGAGATAACCTCCAAATGATGAAATGTTGACCGTTCTGCGGTGACCCCCAGCTAGCCTACAGTCAGTAGTGAAGATGAATAGGTCGGGCTGGATTTAACCTCAGGGAACTCTATGCCCTCTGGAGTGTAAGAACCAATTGAACTCTCCCTCCCTTACGAACTTCTTAGTGGTTGCTGCCAATGGGTGTGAAGTCATTGGCTCACTTCCCTCCGACTCTATCACAAAGTCTGACCCTTTATGAAAGGATTTGCTCCAGAAGCACCTGTATTAAGGATGAATGAAATCCGCAATTCTGAAAATAACACTTTCACGAAACGGCCGATCCGCCTGTGGAATGAAGCAAAGTTGGGTGGACATACCTGGATAAGCACGAAAACTTGCCTCGTAAAGCAGGTACACCGCCATCATGCCTGCTCTAGGGTGGAGGAACTCATCTCCCTCCTAGCCCTCAATGTCCGGGGTATAGACTCTCCATAAACAAAGCTAGAGAATGAATGCCCCAAAGTTCATAGGTGGTGGCTTGTGCTGGTTGACACTCAACATGTGACCGCCACCACATTTTGGCGTTCCCTGAAAATGAAGGTCACAAAGTCGACACCAAATCGTTCTACTATGGCCCCCTGGTAGTCGCTCATGACAATCAACCAAAAATCATAAGGCATCCTCAGATTCAGTACCTTGAAGACTGGAGGTCTGGTTGGTTCAATTTCAAGAACTTACTGAAAAGTCGTGTTTGATCACTTGTCAATATAGCCCTGTAGTCACCGAGGAAAACAGCTATTTCCAATGAGGCATCCTAATGCGGGGAGCCACAGCAGCTTCATGTTGTACTCCCGGAACCTGAGGTGCTGGTGCCAGGAAAAACATTTGAGGGGTCTGGCCCTGATCAGATAACCCCGCTAGCTAAGAGAAGCAAGAATATGGATTATCATTCTGGGGTAGGTTGGGGTGGTAGTCCTCATTCTGGAATGCTAGTCTCCCTTCCTCCCCTCTTACTATTACTCAGTCGTGGAGGAGTCCACCGCCCCCTAGACTAGGACGGGCCAGGTGTGGTCCTCTCCTCAGAGGACGTCCTCTGCGACCTCTACCACGGCACTTGCCATTGCTCCTCTTCGATTCTACAGTTCAGAGGGAGGCTCAGACGCTCCTTCTTGTCTTGCCGGTTGCTGGTCGTTGAGCGGGTTGTTGCTCTTTAGTTCAACCATTGCGAAAATAGATTAAAGTAAAGATGGTCAGATACCATTTGTATCACCTTAGATACCAATTGGACCAAGTAATAGCACGGAAAGAAGGAAAGAAAAGAAATGGAAAATTTTCCTAAACTCTTATAGCCTCTCAAAGAGAAAAGTAAAGGCGTCCCCCTACCGTTCCTCAAGACTCGTAATAGACTCGTTCTTTGTGTGATGAGACCAACGAACCTAATGCTCTGTACCAAGTGTTGTCACGGGACCAAAAGAGACTGCGAGTGGCACCCACACTTACCCTCCTATGTGAGAGCGAACCAACCAATCAAACCCCAAAAAATTTCAACCATAATAACAGAAAAAATAATCGAATCGGCTTGTTTTAAAACTCCATATTAACGAAATCCAATTAATAACTTTAAAATTCAATACTTATCATTCCCCAAATCTGGAAAGTCATCATCACAAGAAAATCTATCCTCGAATTACTAAGGTCCTCAAGAGTATTTAAGAAGATAAAATTAACTAAATAGATAGTCCATGCCAGAACTTCAAGGCATATCAATGACGTGAAGAAAAGATCCAGTCCAAGATAGAAACAATAGCTCACCCTTGTGAAATCTGAAGTGATAAAGATGGCTAGAGTTGGGTTGAGTTGATGAAGAGACGGACGGTACGTTGGATGCACTCCATAATTAAAACAAAAAGAAACATGCAAGTAGGGGGTCGTACAAAACACAGGTACGAGTAGCAATCATCGGCAAATCAAAAATAGAAAGCAAATATATAAAGATAATATAATAAAACAAACTAAATATCAACAGGTAGGCAACAAAAAGTACAAGGGATCATTGATAATATGGCCAAAATACACAATGAGGACTAAAGCCTCCATTTACCATTAATCATGGGAAATAGGTTCATTAAATTTTGAGTGATATTAGATTTAATTAAGATTCATTCTATATTCCTCTTGTGTCGGAACGTGACACATGATCCCAAATTCTACGTGTCGGTTCGTGACACCCGATCCCCTCATACTAAGTGTCGGTTAGTGCACGCCGATATCCCCCTTAAAATACCTACGTGTCGGTCTGGACACCCCGATTTCCCCTAATTAATAGTGGTCGGTTCGTGACACCCGATCCCCTAATATAAGTGTCGGTCGCTTGACACCCGAATCCCCTAATACTAAGGGTCGGTTCGTGACAACCGATCCATTAACCTCATTCTTTTAGTTCAGCAAGCCTTCTATGTATACCAAGGCATCATCATTAACAAGAGGTAAGATTTAAGATCAACAGCTATATGCTTATTTATCACCAATTATATAATCACATTCAGCAAGTACACCAATTAAGCAATAGAAGCATCTTTCAATACTACCCAACAACATATCATTCACTATTAAGAGTTTACTTGGAAATAGCATAACCCATACCACCTCAACCGAAGAATTGAATAAGAAATCTACTTTTCCAATGCTTGCGTTTTTCTTCGTTCTCCCTCTTCGTCGTTCGTTATTCTGCCTCCTCTTTTTTGATTTTTCCTTATTCAACTCTTTTTCTTTTACCCTAATTACCAATTAATTAAGTGTTAAAAGATGACCACAAAGGAACCCACTAACTTAATCAAGGTTACTCCTTTAAACCCCCAAGTAATTGGAATATTAACATTCAACCACTAATTATATTAGAACAGGAATAGCCCAAACGCCTTAAAACTTTTAACAGAAACTACACCCAGTCAGGGTTCCGCAGCCTCCTGTGTGAGACCGTCGGGCCTGCGAGGTATCTCCGCCCTCCATTTCGTCGCGGAAAGTCAGAGAAGTTGTTCTCAAAATCCAAATTTCAGACATTCGAAGGTTTTGGAACGAGACACCCCCCGGTTTAAAATGGGTTTTTACAATGAATGAATTTCAAATTCAAATTGATTTATTGTTATAGTAAAAGGGGTTTTGAGTAAAATATTATCGTTGTTGATAGACAAAGCTTCACACCTTTCAAGTGGGCGTCAACAATCAAAGATTAAATTCAAGCTAAAATAGATTTGTTATTGTTGGAAAAGGGAATAAATATTTTTAAAATTAGAAAAGTACAAAACACCGAATAAACGTAAATTAAGATGAAGTTTTTTTTTGTAAACTAGGCTCAAAATATTTCGAATTTGCCCACCATGTCGATACCCTAGGCATTAGGGATTTGCATTGGTAGTTTCCTTAAGGTGGGGATAGGACAACATAGGTCCACAACACACTACAAGACCAGTGTGGGTTCATCGGGGTAGTTAGGTGGTACCTGTAGTTCTGCCAAGTCACTTAGAATTGATACCCCGGATGCATGGACCGTCGCAACACACGACGGACGTCGTAGGGCCGTTACAAAAGCCCTATCACCCTGCACACGGACACGTGCGACGGACCGTCGTATTCACGACGGTCCTTCCTGACAACCGTGCTGGGTTGTCAGAGACCCTGTTTCTATGGGTCTCTCAATATTTCTAAGTGTCCTACGACGGACTCTTACGAAGGACCGTTACCCATGAGGTCCGTCCTTCTTGCCCTTCATGATGGTCAGAGGACCCCTTCTGTTAAGGGTTTCCCAAACATTTTCTCGTGTCCTACGAGGACTCTTACGACGGACCGCATACCCGCGACGGTCCGTCCTGAACACGCCGTCATGATGGCAGAGACCCTCTGAAAGGG
>JAKWJA010000948.1:0-59576 GCA_027704765.1 Solanum habrochaites | reverse complement strand
CCAAGCTAGCCACATAGCCATCTCAGATATACCCAGTCATCATGATATTCTAGTCTCTTAATCGCAATGTCCTCCTTTGTGTTCTACCTCTATATTCGCAATAAACAAGGTTAATCTCGATATCAGCTCAAGACACATCTCCCGCTGGGCTACTATGATAATCGGCCTCATCAGGGATGAGGCCAATGAGTTGTCTCCGTCGCGACTGAGGGGAGGGGGGACAACCATGAACTGATTCAAAGTACTTGAATAAAAACAATTCACAGTAGACGCGTGCCCACCATTATTTACGACCGTAGTTCGCCATCCAACGTGGGAACCACTCTGTCTGCTGATTTGGAGATAAACCAGGGAGCCCGTGCACGGAGCCCTATTATGCAACGGCTTCCACTGACACTAACCGCACCCGAGTTCCAGAGTCCTATCGGAGTAGTCACTGCCCTGAGCTCCTCTCGCTACATCATCACCTTTTCCAACCGCTTTTCCTGTGTGCCGCTGTGCTAGGGTCCAAGGAAAAGAAAACAGAAACTGAATATAGGCCACAAATGGCTACACATTCTACAAATCACATCCGCCTTGGGATGCGATGGCTTATTGCTGAGCAGAAGAGCGCTTGGAGCGGAGATGGTCCAGCACAGAGAGCGGAAATCGCTAATTGTTCTCAGCTCTTGGACGTTTGTTTTATTTTCGTTTGTAGGCCGTACATCCCCTGCAGGTGTATGTGTTTCTCCCGTTCCTTTTTTGCGTCGATAGTCTTCGCACAGACACTACATGATCTTAGCGGCTAGGGTGCCTATTCTTTTAGGCCGCCTTCTGCAGGAGCCGCTGAATACACGTGATGTTTCCCTTATTTCCGCCACTCCTGCGATGTCGCCCCACCCTCCCCCTCTAGCTCATTCCCATGCGGCCGTCGTGTTTTCTCTACTGAGTAGTTACGGCTCGATCACGGAAGAAGTAGATCCATGAGATTGTAGGTTGCGATGAGAGCCTCTCTCTTGCCTAATCGGAGGCCGCGTAGATGAGATGTAGTATGAGTTAGCGTCTGGGGCGTCTAGATCCAGAAATGTGGAGATAGCGGGAAGCACTGCTAGATATGTATGTTGATGCTACGGCTCAACTATTGAGGTTGTCCATAGGTACAAGAGGTAGTGGGTTCCTCTGAGGGTGGGGGTTCGTGGGGTGGGGGGGGGGAAACCGGACCCACATCTTTGTGATCATCGGCGCTTTTGCGCCCCAGGTTTGTCTTTCACCTCCCACTCTATTGTTTCAACAACTTTTTTTATTTCCTTTGGGACAATGTGCATTTATTTTTTGTTTTTGGTGTTAACTGGAAAAGTGAGGGTCTGGGGAGGTCTGAGTAGCCCTGTCCATTGTTTCCTCTTTTGGGGTTTTCTTGCCTGTGTTCTTTTCCCCCACGAGACTGATTACTTTTTTTGTTGACCCGGTATGTCTATATCCTTGTGCCATAGGTTTTAATTTTGAAGCATGATGGCTAAATGCTAGTCCTGATAAGAATTGCAAATGATACATAACTATTCATAGTAATTGATAAATGTTTGCTAATCATTACATATATTTACACCACTGCATGACGCCTTAAGTCTAATATTCAAACTGACTGTGTCTGATAATCTGTTTATAATGTATATGAGATGTCAAGTGCGAGTTGATTCAAAGCTTTATATTCCCGTCTTTTTACTTCTGCGATCGCACATTTCGCTAGTTAGTCCTGTCTACTAAGTAAAGTTTTAATAGACAATTAGGACAGGATCAAGACCCTTATCAAAATAGCCCATTTTTTATCCTACATAAAAGAAAATCCCAAATGAATTTTCTCCTCTTTAGTCCAAATTATTTTGATCATAAACTTATCCCTTGTCATTTGGTTCCCCTTAACACGAAAACAACTTCTCTTTCTTTTCCACTCATTTTTTTTGTTCCTTTTCCCGTGCTTTTTACCTCTTTTCAGCCACGGTCCTTCTTATGCCAAAGAATAAGTTTGAGGCTGGCTAATTTCATGTTACAACACCGCCTTTGTTATTGCCCTGACCAACGTTGGGTATGTAGTACTTTGACTCATGGCATAGCCAGGAGTTGAGGGGGTGGTGCTATTATTGAGGAATCTCACGGAAAGTGGTGGGTTTAAAGAACAAAGATATATAAAGACCACAAAAGTAAATTGCCTCAGAATTAGTTTTAAGAAAATTAAAAAAAATAAGTTTGATTAAAAAAAATATACAAGAAACTACAAGCATAAACAGCAATAGCTTCTCACTACACAAATGAACGAAAGTAAGGGATAATAGCAAGTATTCAAAGAAGTATTAAGCCTTAGAAAGCTTGGGCAAAATAAAATAAAAAAATTTAAAAGATAGAAATGGTATTTTTTATCCGCTATGTCAAGCCGATGGCAAAAGTCACTAAAGTATACCTAAATTCCCTACCGACCCTAGAGCCTATGGTACACTTAGCTAATAAAGTCCTATCGTGATCCTAAGAGTTTATCAGTCGCACATAAGCAGTGAAAATAGGCAAGCTTAATGGCAATATGTATGAAATTAGTGTGAATATTTGTTCTGAGAGTGAGTGTTGAAAATTAATACCCTTATTCACGCTGCAATCATTGTGTGAAAAAGGAGGAGTTTGGTTTGTTGAAGTGATGACACCTAGTTTGTCAATACCGGAAATATCTAGCACCTCGTAGAAATTGAAGAGGATAGGTTTTTAGTTCATGGTAGTATCTGTGTAATGGTTCTGATTCCCATAATTCAGCCTATAGTGATGCATGCATAAATATGATGATGTCTCGGGATTTTGATATCCAAAATGATTGTCGAAGGATATAAACATGGATACGTTGTACAAAGATTTTTGTAATTGAGCGTCGCTTGGGCAAACAACGACATTTAGTTTTAGGGTGTTGATATACCGTGGTTTCACGGTATATTAAATACTTTTTCCTAAGTTTATGTGTCCAAAATCCTTCTTTGTGCGAAGTTTTATGATAAGATTCTCTTTATTTGCAGGGAAATCTGTTCTAAAAGATGAATGCGGAGGTTTTTGAGTCAAGAAATCTGAAAAGTACCTCACCTACGGAGCTTGTGAAGGTACGTCATGCTCATGACGCTCCGTAAATGTGCATCGTATTGCAGCTGCTGAAGAAAAGATGGGGAAGTCGGACCAAGTGTGAGGGTTACGGAAGTGCGTGAACGCCGTCGTATCCATGACGTTCCGTCCTGCTGGTTTTTCATTGAAGATCATGAAGTAGTCCATACCCAAATTCCAAGAGTTCAAGTGTTTTGGAACTAAGACCCTCGCGAACCGTTGTTTCCTGTGACGATCCGTCATACCTGCGGTAAGGGTATGAAAAGAGCAGCCAGAAGAATGGCACAAATGGGATGGATGGGGGGGGGGGGGGGGGGGGGGGGACTAGGAATCCATGATGGTCCGTCGTGACCACGATGATCCGTCGCGAGGTCCGTCAACCCCAGCCGCGTTTTGACAGAGTTCCAGCAATAGGGGTTCCTTATGTTAATTAGGTTTTTTATTGTTTATAAATAAAGTTGAAAACCTCATTTTTTGGTTAGACCCTTGATTATTTTTAGAACCTCTTGTTATACTATTTTTGAGCTTCTTTGTGGATAGACTTGGGGATTATTGTTTTACACTTTTGGAGAATCCTTTGGTCTTCAATGAATTTCTTAATTGATTATGGGTATTGTTGTGTTGTTAATCAAGCGAACTTTTGGATTTTTACACTCTTTCTTATTTCAAGTAAGTCTTAATTCTTACATCACATATAATTTGGAGATATTGTGATTCTACTATGGGTCTAACTTCATAACTAGGGGTGTTGGAACAATAGGCGAACATGATGTAAGACCTAACTAAAATACAATTCTTAATAGTGTCGGCATGTATTGAGAATTCTTTCTGCTTAGAAGCTTTTTACAATGTCCAACGTTAGACTCGCCTTAATGCTACTTGTATCGGACCAAGGATGTAGATAATGTAAAAGAATTATCAGACCATATAATTTAGTGTATACTATCTAAATAGGCTAGTATTTGGATTGGTAACGTAGGTATAACTTATTCAATATCGTATACACTGCTTAAGTAATGAGGTAAAGAATAAGGGTAGTATCCCAAACCACACGTAAGTCCGGAGTTGGAGATCACCAATGTGTCTTAGTAAGATTTTTTTAGCTTCGCGAACAAGGATTGAGACAGACTAACTTATCAACTTTGGCATGCAAATAGTAGGAAAATATTGGTATAAGTTAGAATTAGCAAGTTATGAACATGTGGGGAACACGTAACCCTAGTTCAACTTTTAATAATTGATTAAACTCACAACATTTAAGTTTGGTTAGTGTGTCTCCTTTAGTGACTAGTATTTTCATTTATTAGAAATATAAAACCCCCTTTTATCATTTTTACTTTCTAAAGAAGTAATTGACTGAACAATAGTCACGTACTAGATTGAAGGTTAAGTCTAAACTATTTTTCTCGTGGGAACGATCCCCAACCTCATTAGTTGGGTTATTTTTACTTGACACACGCTTACTCGTTTTGATAATGAGTTTGAGCGTAGCAGTCACTTCTGGCAATTTTGGCTCACAAACTTTGTGTTCTCCTTTGGACAAGATTTACCTGCAATAAAGAAAAACCCTACATCAAAAATCAATCAAAAGGCTTAGACACACACTAACTTAAGGAAAAGACCTTGAAAGTACCGTCGAAACCACGGTACAACTCAGAATTCTCCCTCAACTCTAAATTCTTTGTTTGGCCTCAAGCCGCACGCACTATGACTTCAGTTCAAAATTCTTTTGTAGAAGAGTATCTGCTTTTACCTTTCGCAATATTTGGTTTTATCAATCCTTATTATTCTCACTGTTGTCAAGCATTCTATCACATTAGCTTGAATTAATGTGGACCGGACATGACAGAGACTCAACACGACTACACCTATCCTCTTCGATCTTCACCTAGGTGCTAATTTTTCCGGTTATTTCAACTAGTGTCCTCACTCAAAAAGCTCCTCATTTTTTCACATATGATTTCATTTGAGTATAAAGTACTTTTGAACACTCGCTTCTCATAACTAACTTCACATCTCCATTGATCATTTGCCATAGACTTGTGCCTTATATTTTCACTGTTTATATGTTCTCCCTACAAAATCTTAGGATCACGATTAGGACCTTTCTTAGCTTTAACATAGGCTAAGGATCAGGAGGTATATTTAGGTATATTTTAGTGACTTTTTTTTCCCTCCTTGACATATCAGTTAAGTGTCCCTACCCTTTTCCATCATTCTATTCCGCCCTTTTGCTATATTCCTGCAACTTACTTATTTGCCGGCTTCTGTTTCGCTTGTGTAGTTGGACTCTTTCTTTCTTCCTTTTTTATTATATATATATGTATAGATATATATATATATAGATCATATTATTTCACTTTTATTTCAACTTGGTTTTTGAGTTTTACTTTTCTTTTGTTCTTTCACCCCACTTTCCGAAGCATCCTCATAAATTCAACGCCCTCACTCATGCTTTGGCCATGATCAATTACACAATACCCAAGTTGTGTCAGGTCCACGACAAGGTTGTTTTCTGCATAGCAACCCTCAACTTATTGCCTTTTGGCATAAGCTGAGGTTCCCATTTCCGGGACCATGCCAACACATTTATCCCAGAAAAGGATCAGTTGGGGTGAAAATAAAGGTCTATTTTTAACTCAAATCATTTGGATAAAAAAGGGATTAATTCATTCGATTTTCTATTATTTAGGATAAATGATTGGATATATGAAGCAAGGCCTATGATCCTTCCTAATTTTCTATTACTGCTTACTTTGCAGACTAACAAGACAATTCTAGCTCAGTACAATATTGACTAGTCAACTTTTCCTCAACTACTTGACATCATCATTACTCTACCAAATTATCAGACACCTAGTTCAATCTTATCTTAGGGTCTGCGTGGTGTATCTCTAATTCATTTTTAGAGGCCACCATATCACTACTATTTCCTAGTTCATGCATCCTTTTCATTACATCAGGATATTATTTCTGTTTTTAGCATCAGCTTCAGAGTGGATACTATTACCAAATATAAACATGCCCGTCAACATAAAAATATCCGTCGCTGGGGAACAAAAAACAGGCAAGAAAACCCCAAAGAGGTCGTGAATTGTGTTACTCCCATACTTTTCACCCTAGCACTCACTCTCCATTTCCCCTCGGGTGGGTTTACGGGTATTGATGCGATGAGTCCCCATCGACGGTTCTCACAGGTGTGACGGTCCATCTGGGTTACCCTAATTTAAGAAAATGAAAAACTTACCTGGACCATACAGATGCCTTGCACGGTCCGTCGTATCGTGACGGTCCGTCGAGGGCCGTCAATTTGTTCTTCAGACCAATTTTTCCCTTGTGATGTGCTACCTGCATATTTACACCCTGATGCTATTCTTTTTGTATTTTTTTGGACACTTTTGGCATGGACCATTTAAAAAAAAAAAAATTTTTTTTTTGTTCAAACTAGGCTCTAGACAACACTTCTAACAAAAAAAGAAAGCATGAAAATGCAACTATTACTAAAAATTCATAAAAAAAACTATAGTTGGCTTAGAGAATACATATTGGGATTGCCTCCCAACCGGGCTTGATTTAACGTTGGCGATACGACGGAGGACACTGATTTACTCAACATATCAATATGGTACTCCTCGGATCACTTCATCGCCGTTTCACATGCCCCAAATAGATTTTGCTTCGTTGTCCGTTCACCTTAAACTGCACCACCTCCTTGTTTTCGAACTCAACCACTCCATGAGGGAATAGTTGGTTATCAAGTAGGGTCAGTCCATTTGGACTTGAGTTTGCCCGGAAAACAAGCGCAACCTAGAATGAATAAAATTTTGCACAAAGCTCCAACCATATAATCGCGTTCTCAATCTTTTTGTCATGGGAATTCTTCACTTGTCTTTTTAGAGGGCTGGAACTTTATAACTTAGGCCAAATTCATCGAGCTCCTTCAACCCATTAACCTCTGCTCTGCGCCTCTTCCAATCCATTTTCAACTTCTCATTGCCCCATGGCTTAATCTCTAATTCGATCGGTAAGTGACAGTCTTTCCATAGACAAGTTGGTATGGTACATACCTTGGGAGTCTTATATGTGTCCAGTAGGCCCGAAAGAGCATCATCAAGTCTCCTTGACCAATCCGTTCTACTAGCGTTCACCGTTTCCGGACAAAATCTGCTAATCTCCCTATTTGACACCCTCACTTCCCCTAGTTTGAGATTGTTCAGGGGAGTGGCCACATTTATGGCGAACTCATATTTCTCCGCTAATCCCTTAAACAATTTGTTGCAAAAGTGGGATCACCATCACTCAAAAATAGCCCTTGGTGTGCCAATTCCAGGAAGAATATTTCTTTTTCAAAAACGCGGTGACAATCTCCGTCCCTTCATTATTTTGCGAGTGTGATAGCGTCTAACCATTAGACACTAATCAACTGCTACTTAGAATGTACTTCATTCATTGAGAACCACAAAAGCTCAAGAGCTCATACCCACACATCAATTACTTAATTACAAGAATGGGATTTTAAAGAGGAGGCTCTGCTTTCTTGAAAATGCGCCCATCTCTTTGGCATATATCACATGCCTTGGCGACTCAAAGCAGATCTTGTGAGCGTTTCGGATACCACTATGATGTACACCTACGGGTGAAGAAATGGCATAGCCTCCAAAACACTCAACATCTCAACTTCTGGCACACACGCCGGATAAGCCCTCGGCACAACTCTATACCGTATGACTTCATCCCAAAAAACTTTTTCACATCATAATGAAATTTTTCCTTTGATGAAAGCACACAAGTCCGTGGATAATATCGCTAGCATATATTTGTCAAATCGGTGGACATGGAACAAGTCTTCAGAGGCTGCCAATACTGCTCATCGGGGAAGTATCATCCAATTAAGTTTTATCCCCCAATTCTCTTATTTGCTTCATCTCTAACGGGACAAGTACAGAACTTCTTTTTCGGTCCTTTTTCGATCAATCACCTTAGTCCGTTTCTTTGCTCCCTTCCGTTCCCTATTTCGCTGTTTTCTCTGCTTTCCTCCTTTCTTTCTCCACTTTCTCCCCTAGCTCTCTTCCTTTACTTCGTTCTCTTCCTCCTTATTTTGGAGGGGGGCGTTAGCCTCAGCAGTCTACTCGCTTTCCTCCTCGTCTGGGCGGGGGGGGGGACTATGTGATACAACGTAAAAAGGGTGAGAGGAAGGATATTAAAGGAGAGACGAACAAAAGGCAGTTCAGGTAAGAGAGGAGATGCGGGGGGGTAGAGAGGACAAAGAGAGCAATAAGCGGACAAGAAAGAAAACATAAGGAATGGGAGTAAAGCGGACGTGGGGGTAAAGGGGGGAGGGAATGAAAGGTTACAAACAAGAGTGGGAGGGTTTGCGGAGGGAAGGGCAGTACAGAGGAATAAGCAAGTGTGGTATGGATTACGAAAAGAGGGTGAGGGCCCAAAGGGGAGTGGTGGAGGTGCACTTCACAACGCGGGGAAGTGCTAAGGTTGTAGGGAAAAGGCAAGCGAATAAAGAAATGTAAGAGGACGCAAGTGGAGAAAAAAGACAGTAATAGAAAAGAACCATGTTATGTATAAGAGTGGGTACAAAGGGAAAAGATAACGGGGGAAAGGGGATCGAGGTAGTAAGAGGGGAGGAATGGTGAAGGAATAGTGGGGTAAGGGGGTACTAGAGAAAAAGGGGGGGCTGGAGGAGAGAGGTAAGAACAGAACCTGGTAAAAAACGATGGTTGGGTGGGGAAGGGAAAAGTGTAGAATCGTGGAGGAATGTAAGCGAAAGTGGACTAGTGGGGGAAGAGGGAAAAAAAAAGGTGGAGAAGTGCATAGGGATCTGGGGGTCAGAGTAGAGGTTGGCGCAACATTGTCAAGAGACAAGGTTCGGGGCTAGGGAACGGGTAGGTGAAAGTGAGTGGGGTGAAAAATGGGGTAGTAGCGTAGAAGGGGGGGGTTGAGGAGAAGGAGCGCCAAGTAGTAGGGCGACGTAGAGACGTAAGAGGTAGCGCAAAGGGTGCGTGTGGTATGGTGATAGAAGGCCGAAAGAAGAGCAGTTAGTAGGCGGAAAGCAGCATGACATAGTCGTTGGTGAGAGCAAGAGATAGGGTGATACTGAAAAGAGCACAAAGGGCAAAAATAGAAAAGTCAGAAACAGAAAAGGGAGGGGAAATGGAAGTCGTGGACTAGGGGGAGAAGAACAGGGCGAGTGGGGTAAGATCTGTTAGGAGAATAAGAGGGGGAGGAGAAGTGAGTTGATTGGCGATGAAATGAAAAGCATGGGGGGGGGGGGTGGGGGTAGGGTAGATAGTGAAGGAAAAGGAGTAGTGGGGGGCGGGGGGGGGGGGCAGAGTAGTGGGGAAGAGATGAGGAACAATGGGTAAAGAGGTAGAGAACATAGAATGTAGGGAGTGAGAGAAGAGGGAGGGTAACAAAAAGAAGGAAAGAGAGAGAGGACGTGGGGGAATATGACAGGGGATGCATGAAGATGGAAAGAAACCGTAGGATAAGTGCGAAAAGAAGATAAGGAGATCAACAGAGAGATGAAAGTGGTGAAGGGGAGGCGTTGTAGTAAAGAATAAGTGAAGTAGATGGACGGATAAAAAAGATGGCCTTAAGACGAAGTACCAAGAATGCAAGACGTAAATAGAAAACTGAGGAGCGGTGAAAGAAGAGGGGTAAGGAATACGCACGTGTCGGAAATGTAGTGATAGAGAGTAATGCGGTCGGGTAAAAGGATAGGGGGAGGAGTCATAAAGAGAAGAGAATGTGGGAATGTAGGGGTACTGGGGGGGGTGCGTTAGATGGAACAATATAAAGGTGTGTGGAGAATGGAGAGGACTGAGTAGGAAAGAAGGTTATTAACGGGGAGCAGGGGAGCGGTATTATGACAATTGGGTGGAGGGGCACAGGGGGGGTGCAGTAAGGGTAGGCAATGGGAGGGAGGGAGATGTATAATGAGATAACAGATAAGAAACTTGTGGGAGGGAGAAATGGATGTACTGTAGGACATAGAGAGCAGAGGGAGGAAAAGAATATGAACAGCGGCGCTATGCGATAGGAAGAGGTAGAGGGGTGAGAAGGGAGAAAAGAGTGATGTAGGCGGGATACGAAGGAGGAGGTTTAAGCTATAACTGAAACTTGAAGGGGGTGTGCGGGTGAAGCTAAGAGGATATGTGAGCGGAGGGAGAAAAATGTCAAGTGTATTAAAAGTAACAATATGAGCCGTAGGGAGAGAAGGCGGAGTTGTAAAAGAGGATGAGAGAAAGGTGGAAAGCAAGCTAAGTGGGGGTATGGGCAAACGGTCGGTCGGGCGGGGAGAGGAACGGGGAAGCGAGAGAAGGGCGTGTTTACTTGGAAAGATTGACACGCAAGATGAGGAGGCGGTACCCTTGCGAAGATAGTCGGAGACAAGACGTGGCAGAAAAAAAATCGTGCGGTAAAAGGGGCGATGAAATGTATACAGAGGATAAAAGCAAAGAGAGGAAGAAGGGGCGACGGAATGGAGATGCTTGAAAAATGGGTTGCAGGGAGTGGAGGGCGAACAAATGGCGCGAATGCGACAACGGTAGAGAGTAGGAAGCGGGGTGCGTGTAGGGGGTTGTGAGGTATGGAGGGATAGGCTACAGGGGAAGGAGCGGTAAGGTAGGAAAAGATGGGTGCGGAAAGAAAATGAGAGGGGAGGTGACAGACAGTCGATTGAAAGGGGCGTGGATATGGTATATGGGGAGCGTGGGATGTAGTAGATAAATGACGGAGGGAGAGAACCTTAGGAGATAGGGGTAGAAGGGGATCAGTAAGAAAGGAGATTGCAGAGGGGCTTGGTTGTAGTAGGAAGACAGAAAGGATGGGGAGACGACAAAAGCGAGCAAATCAAGGAAGGGAAAAGGGAGAAATCAAAAAAAAGGAAGAAAAGACAGAGGTAGACAAGGAGGGACGGGAAAATTGGGGGTGAACTACTTAGGGAAGGGGTAAGAGTGGTGGCAGGCGAGTGGTAAATGGTAGGGAAGAAGAAGGAGCTGTGGTGGGTTATGGGATTAAGGATGGGAAAGAGATGAGAAATGGAGGGGGATGGAGAAGACATGAAGGAGTAGAGAGCGAAAAACGGCGGATAGGCGGGTTTGTTAGGTTACGAGATAAGAAGGTAACGAAGGAAAGAAATTCATTGAGGGGAGGTGATAAGAAAATAGATAAGCAAAAGGGTGGATTGTGAGGATGTGAGGGTTGATTTGGAAGAGAAAGGAGAGAAGTTGGCAGATATGGTCAAGGGTAATTGTTGAAGGTGGGAGTGGGTACGCATAATAGGTAAGAACAGATGAGGGGGGTGAGATGAGTATCGAGAGTTCTGGCTAGGTAACAGAAAAAAAAAGGGTAGGTCAAATCAAGGATGGGGGAGTTTCTGGGGTAAGGATTTACCAAACAAGAGCGCGAGTGGAAATAGCGATGTGGGCGGTATGGTAGAGTGAAGAGCATGGGTGCCAAAGAAGGGAGGAGATAAGAACGATGTATGATGATAGAGACAGGTGTGAATGAAAGGATGATGAGTAGAATAGGGCCCGAAGCGAGTCGGAAGGAGAAAAGAGGAGGTGAAGGGTAAGGTCCATAAGAGAAGAGCGTATGTCGAGACAGCAGCCAGGAGGGAGAGGATGAAGAATCAAGAGGGGGGGTCCAGGGGAAATGGGCGAAGGTGACATCGGGAGGGAATTAAACAAGATAAGGGGAGAAAGCAAGTGAGGAGAGGGGATGAGATGTAATGAAACGTGAAAAAGCAAACTGGAAGGAGAAATGAGGGAGCCATTGAGGATGAGAGGGAACAAAGAAGTCGGGGTGGAGCGGGAGAAGTGAGAGAAAAGGAATGGTAGGATGGATGGAGGAGAAGAAGTGCAAAGTAGGACATGGACAGCTGGGTGGAGAAAACGGAGTCGTAGGTATGAAGGATTGGTGGGAGGATTGAAAGCTAACAAAGAGGGATGTGGGAGGGGACTGAACGGCAGAACAAGGGTAGGTGTGTGACGACACACGTACGGGGGAGAAGTAAGGTGAGGGCGGGGCGAAGAAGGAGGAGGAAAGGAATGAGAGAAAAGGGTAAAGAGTAAAAGAGGCGCGAGAGGAAAAATGGTGGGATATGGGAAAAAGAAATGGGCTCCAACTTAAAATAGGTGTGGGAAGTAGAAGGGAAATAACTTCTAGAAGTATGTGGGGGGCGACGATCTAGTTTTCCGAGAGAGTGGAGTAAGAGGCGGGTTGATGGAATGTATGGTAACCAACATAGATTGGAGAAGAGTAGGAAGAGAGGGGTTTCAGCAGAGGGAGAGAGTGATCAGGGGGGGGGGGCTACATACGAGGCGGGAACAAAGACAGGAGTATGTAAACGTGATGAGGTAGTGAGGGTAGAGTAGAAGAGATGGGATAGCAGGCTGCAAAACCAGGGGACGTAAATACGGTGTCAAGGAATAGAGTAAAGCAAAGAAGGATGTGGCCTGTGGGAGAGGAGGTGTGCCAAAAGGGTGAAAGGATCGGGGGGGATTAAAGTGGGGGTCGACAAGAGTGGTTAACGGGGCGGGAGGGAGAAGGGTATTACATGGATGGATATGGTGTAGGGTGAGAAACCAGGTTCAGAAAGAAGAGATACAGGAGAGAGTAAAGGAGTAGATAACAAGAGAGAGAGGAGATTTATAGACAAAGGGGGAGTGGCCCGTAAGAGCGATGGAAGATAGGCGGCAATAAGAAAGGATGGAAGAGGGATGGAGGTTGAGATAAAATGGAAGTAATGGAGGGGGAAGACTGACGAGCGAAGGAAGAAAAAGCTCAAAATGCGGAGTCAGTGAGAGGTAGACAGGAGTAAAGCGGTTCTTGGGTCTCAATTAGGAAGGACATTAAAGTGGACATTCGAGGAAAGGAGGAAGAGTGTAGGGTCTCAAAGTGAAAGAAAAAAATTTTCAATCGCCCTCAAGTGGAGATATAAAGTAATTGGAAAAAGTGGCGAATAAAGATGGGTAGGAAGGAGGAAAAGGGGGAGTAAGGCAGGAAGAGATTGAGGGGGAAGAGCGGGGAGCGTGTAGGTGCGTGTATGATTCGAAAGTGAGGGAAGAGGGGTGGAGAGTGTAGGTAACGGGCGAGTTTTGGAAGAAAATTTGGGCGGGAGTGGGGATAGAATGCACGAATCGGCGGTCCGGCTAGGGAGGAGAGGTAGAGGTAGAATGGATGGGTGGAGGGGTGAGGTAGGGATATGGTGCGGGGTAAAAGGAAAGAGAGGTAGGCGCAAGCTAGTTAAAGCAGTGTGCGATAGAGGAGAGGAAAGAATGCATAAGGAAAAACATCGGAAAGGAAGAGAGTGGTGGGTAGAGAGACGATGGGAAAGAGTGAGAGCGGGAACAATGTCAAGTTGCTAGAGAAGAGCAAGAAGCAAGAAGGAGGCAAAGATTCCCCTAGGGCGGCAAAACTTTCATAGTAATACCCAACGAATCAACCTCGATTTCGCAACTTCTTTTTCCATCAAGTATCTCAAAGCGGAATGATCAGTATGCACTATAACCCTAGTGCACACGTCAAATAGGAGCGAAATTTCTCAAAAGCAAAGACTCTGCAAGGATTCCTCTTGCTCAGTCATGTGTGGTCTTTTGGGCTTCATTTAGGGGCTTTACTAGCTATAGTAAATGGGTTGAGATTTTGTCCCTTCTTTCCCAAACACCACACCAGGAGCAACCCACTAGCATCACATCTTCCCTAATGCAACTTAATCCAATCCGGCGAATGATATAGGTGCAGACACCAATTTTCTTTAAACTCACCACGTGCCTTAAGACAGGATTCATCAAAATAAAATTTACACTCTTTATCAACAACTTGCACAAAGGATGCGTAATTTTGAAAATCCTTGATGAACCTCTATAAAAACCTACATGCCCGAAAGGAAAGCTTCTCACACCTTTGGATAGAGATAGTGGATCACACTCTCTATCTATTACCTCGATTTGCTATCAACCTCTATACCCTTCTCTGAATGCGATTACCCAATACGATACCCTTTTTTCACCATGAAGTGAAATTTCCCCAATTTTACCACTAGATTGCAGTCTTCACACCTCTTAAGCACCTCAGACAAATTACCAAACACCGCTCAAAGGAGTCCACAAACCACATAAAAATTCATCCATAAACACCCCAATAGTGTACTCCACTATATCGAGATATTGACAGCATACATCCTAAAATGTGGCGGTGCATTTAAAAAAAAAAACACAACATAAACAGACCTTTCTCTTGAACCAAAGGTCCCATACGGACAAGTATAGGTGGTTTTCTCTTGATCTTCCGTGCAATAGAAATCATATTATACCCAAATACCCATAAGGAAACCAGTACCACCCCTTTCCGACAAGTCTATCCACATCTTATTAATGAAAATCATAGGCAAATGGTCTTTTTAGTCCATGGCATTAATTTTGTCGTAATCCATACACACCCTCCCACATTTACTGGTCTGTCCATTGGAATAAAGCTCATTTTTCTTATTGGGGACCGACAGTCCTTCCCCTTGTCTTAGGTCCCACTGAACAGGGCATTAGCACAACTACTATCAGTATTGGAGATATCACTCGGCATCCAATCCCTTAATAATTTCCTTCCTTCAACTACCTCTTGCATAGGGTGGATTAGACACTCTGATGCTCAATACTTGGCTTCTGATTGGCATGAGTTGGATTTTATGAAACAAATACCGAGAAGGATCCTAAAAAAAAAACAATAGTACTGCAAATAGTCCCGCAAGAGCTCTTTTGAAACCTTTTACACTTTCACCCACTCAAACTTGATGGCATCTTAAAACTATGCAATATTACCGGTAAAGTATCATCTCTTCCCACGAATACATACCTATGAGGTCTTAGAGGATTAAGTTCTAATTTTTGAGCCCCTCATAGATGGTTTCGCAGGTGGGATCGCGATGTGCATATCTACGCAACTTCTTGGTTTAAAATGAACATTACCTCGAATCAAGTGCCGGCGACCAATGACTCATACTTATAAATTCCATCACTATCAAAATTCATGATTCACTAGCCGAGGCCAATGCAATCTCCACCCAACGCTCGTTCAATTTGTACCTCAGATTACTCTTCAACCTGTAGGATATAGGCAGATACCGCTTGAAGCTCACCACTCTGCCTTTTTACCTCATGTTAAAGGTCCTTTTCATGTTCACCAACTTTCATCTGCCCCTTTTTCCATATCAACCAGGGCCCTACCCGGAGCAAGGACTGACCTCCCAAAGAATAATATGGTACCTCAAACATCGGCCTCACAACAATATCACAAAATCGTCTCAGAAGTATGAACGATCCACTTTACTATCACATCGTAGGTATACCAATGTGACTTTTTAACCGTTCGTCGTCCTCAGTAGCCGCATCAGCAGTGGGAGTTGGTCCCCAAACCCCTTCTTTTAATCGAGAAATGCATTAGATTTTTATCTTTGCCAAGATCACATAATCTTTCGCAAAATATACAAACCGAAAATGTATACAAGAAATTTGTGAAAGCACCCGGCTCTTCTTTCTTTTGCACTAGAGATCTTGTACATGCAGCTACAATTTGCAATTCTATCATCCCTCAAAGTGATTGATCTTTTCATTGTAACCAATCTTTCATGAACTTGGCATAACCGGGTATTTGTTCAAAAACTCTACCAAAGGGACATGATAGAAATTGTTTTCAGCATTATTATAAAACACCAGTATTTACTATCTTCAGTCTTTTTTACTACCTTGTGGGAAGAGGTGTGGTAGGCATGGGGTTCCCTTTTGGGGCACCTCAACATCTTTTACATTTTACTTCTAACTCACCGACTCACCTCCAACACCTGTATCATCATCTCTTATCACCTTTCTACACCAGAAGTCATAGTGGTCACTATGGTTTGCCTTACCACCCCGATTAGTATTGCCACACAATGCCCCACAGTTTTGAATTTTGGACATTTTTGCTAGGAAAGAGTGCCCGGTTGCTGTGGTGTTTCACAGTTGCCGACATTGGGCCATTTGCAACCTCAAATGCTTATGAGATTGCAGGAGATCAACTTTCTGCCCTATAACCTGCTAATGTCATTCTAACTCTTTAGTGTACTCTTCACTAGCATCAAACCTCCTCACATGTTTGCATCCATATCCTCAACTCGCACCATACTACCTCCACCATCCCTAGGAGCAACTTCACGATTTGAGGTAGAACATAGGCCCACTCAATATCATTCTGTTCCCATAGTTACCTTCTGGTTGAAGTTGTTGTCACGTTGTAATTCCCATCTCGAACAAATGAACCCTCGTGGTTATAATTACCATAGTTTCCGACTCTTGGTTTTTCTTGACCTTTGTGCCCACATTCTCCGTATTGAGCCTTGGAGATCGTCAAGAAACCCCCGTAGGATCATTCACTACAATAGGAGATCCCCTCATATAATATTCATCATTTGGCTGTGGTGGTTTAACAAGATAGTTCACGACATTTACCTTTTACACACCCCCAGCAACATGTTTCAACACCACCCAATCTCAGTTCTCATTTGGAGACATCTCCTCACAAAGATCCTCTGCATCTGAGTAATGTGTGGATGGACCGCGAATTGTTTCTCCCCGTGATCTGCCTTTTAGTACTCCAAGCTTTATTATTTCTGGAGATTTACTCTAATTTTTCAGCAATTTCGCATAAGGACATTCCCCAAAGGACCACCTCTATTGTATTCCACGTCGGCTTTGGGTATTAATCATCTTGTCCCCGTAGAAAATACTCTTTCAGAGAACTCATCATCTATTTGGTGGATTGGGAACACTTCCGAAGAATGAAGTGAACCTATCCCCAAGAACTATTAACTGACTTCTCCCGGTAGTGCCACAAAGGTTCACTCTGTCTTTTTGGTTTAGTTTCTTTAGACCCGGGTGTAGCGTGCTGAGAAACATCCTCAGTATTCCAATGAAGATTGAGTTAGAGGGAGCTCCGTAAACTCGATAGAAGCCTCTCCCGGTTCGTGAGATAGGAAAACTCTTAGCCCGATTACATCCATATTCAAATCGGGCCTCCCTACACAAGCATGTGAATCCTCATAAGGTAACCCTGAAAATAAACCTCAGGCAGTGAACATTTGCATCACACTACTAGTTACCACAAAAGTGTGGTCGTCTGGTAGAGAGGGCAAGACAAGTGGCCCATCAGAGTCTGCAATATTTTCATAGACCCTATAGTACTCTTGAGGGCGTGGAGCGGGAGGTTGTCTCCGTATTTCACCTTCCCCATGAATATTAGGAAATACAGGAGTCAGCGATCGTCGAACCAATTGTGGCATTTGTGGGTCTACCCATCACATTTTGGATGCCCAATTTCTGAATTCATTCTCTTAAAGTACGCTCTAGTTTGGGGTCAGTCATTACAAGTATCCCTCTACTTGTGTTTGGCATGTAAGGAAGTTAGTTCCTATACTTGTGTTGGCATAGTAAGAAGTTAGACCTGCAGCGAGAAAAAAACAAATACAAAAAGTTAAAATTAAGGAAATATTGACTAAACTCGCTAATAAGCCTTTATAAAAGTTAATCTAAAAAAGCAACAAAACACCACCCCCCACCCCACCACCCCATCTCTAAACCCCCGACACCCAAAATCACACCACATCCAAAAGTTAACCGCCCACCTCCCTTACCCCGTACATCAGTCCACCCAACCCAAAAACCCCTCAGCAAAACTCGACCCACGACCAAACACCCACCCTCCACACCTCCTCCCCCCCCCCCATCTCATCTACAACCCCTCAACAAAGATGACCCTTTTCACTCCAACCCATCACGTGCCACCAAGTCATCCCCCAACATCTCCCCCTAATACGCCCTCCAAACAAACCAACCACCCCCCCTTACCTCCCAACCCCCCCTTCCCCCTCCACCCTCGATCCACCTCCCCCAAAACAAAAGGAAGGAACGAAAGAAGGACAAAAAAAGGACAAAGTGAGAGAAAAAAACACCAACCCACACCCTAAAACTCCAACACTCTCCCCTTCCCCTCCCTCCCAGGCACCCCACCCACCCGTTCCTATAAAAACAAAACCCCACGAGGTAAGCCCAAACCCACCTCCCACCTCCCCAACAAATCTTACATCTCTAGACCCCCTCTTCCAGTCCACCACTCCCATACTGCCACTATGAACGCTCACACTATTCCCACGTACACAGGTAATCTATCTCACCCACCCCCCCCCCCACCCCTCCCGCACAGACACAACCTACCTTAATCACCCCAGCCCCCACAAACTAAAACCGGAACCCCCCCCCCCCCCCCCCCCCCGGAGACTTATCTCCAAGCAGCCGGCCCCCGCCCAAAATTTGATATGCTCAAATTTACTTACTCGAAAAAAAACAAAAAAGTAAAGTGCGGTCACATCAAGCTAAGAACCAACTAGTAGAGGCTTCGGATCGTTTTCCGACGAGGAAAAATGGTTTAGACTTAACTTATTTTATTATTACTTCTATTATGTCAATTCATATTTCCGAAGCAAATACTTAATGCGGGTTTTGATTCAATAAAGCCAAAATTACTAGCTATATATAAAATAAACAAGTGACAAGGTTCCATGTATTGGCAGTTAATAAGTAATGAGAAGGAAATAGGACGTTAAGTCGTTACCCCACAAGCTCCTACTCAGTAATTATACTATAACAATTCTTCTGCTAGTATCTTGCGATGAGCCAACCTTGATAAGATTAACTATCTATAAATCCCCTTGGTCCGGCATACTAGAGAATTTTACTCCGCAACTCTGTCGCATCGGCTTATTGTGTTGTGTAGACCTTTACTAAATCGTTTTTTTTTTATTATACCTTATATTAAGCATCATATTTGATATTTGATAAGTTGTGGAACGTACTACCAACCGACAATAGCCTACTAGATGATACACTAAAATCTATGTTGATATAAATATTTTTCTATTATCTACCTTCTTGGCGCCGGCAAGTAAAAGTAGAAATAAGGCCGAGTGGATAACGTTGTTCAATCCGTTTTAAAAAGACTTCTTAAGCGAAAGAATTAGCAATATATTGCAAGGACATATTCTAGGAATGGTATTTAGCTAGACCTTACCTTGTTATACCCATGGGTTCCACGACAAACCCTAGTTATGGAGTTTAGTTACCATGCTAATATCACACAATTCATATTGAAAAAATAAGAATTTGATTCCACGTATTTTTATGAGAATGAAGAAAAAAAGAAAAAGAAAATCTAGATAATTCACGGAATATTCACAAAAAACATCAGCAATTTTTTGATTCCAGAATAGTATAGGATCAAATACCAAAATCAAGAGTTCAATACTTAAACAAGAGAAATTAAAAAAGTATCCAAGAGGTCTAACCCCAAAAACGAGGTTTTTTGAACTATTTAATAAAATAAACCTAATTAAAAGAAGGACTCATTTATGGATAATCGTCAAAATGCCGTCTGAATCAAACGATCCTATGCGACAGACCGTCATGGACAAGACAACACCATCGTGGGCTCCGTCATTCCATACTTGGCAAATTTTTGCTGTTTCTTCATCAAACTTTTTGTTACCTGAGACGGAACAGATATGACGGAACCGTTGCAGCACGACGGTCGGTCGAGGGGTTCAGTTCCACAACACTTAGAAATTTTTGGAAAAATTGGGTATGGTACTAAAACAACTCTAACAACCATGCGAATTTAAAACAGGGAAGGATCGGCTGGAATTGACGGTTCAGTCATGAGCTTATGTAGTTCACACTTGTTCAAACTTTCCCAACTTCCTTAGAAGCCATTTTCTTCTAACTATGGTGGCCACCTACGAACCACAGTCACGACGACCGTCGTGGGCTCTTGTAGGTGTCACCTGCAATTTGCTCAAATCCTCTTGCGTTCTTTCTTGGACAAATTTTTGAAATAACGGAAGAAAACCTCGATCAAAAATCAATACAAAAAGGCTTTAGATCACACGCACTAAACTGTAAGGAAAAAGACATATTGAAAGTACCGTGAAAACAAGGTTTACATCAAAGGTATTGCGTTTCAAACCACCCTCGTCAAGTGTGGTGGCGTAGAAAATCTAGCTTTTGACACATTCTTTGACTGAAATGTCTGGTTATCATCTTTGATGGTGTCTTATACAAGAACCATTGATCCAGGAGGATTTCATATTCTGAGATCCAGGATGGCATGCGTTTGCCCGATATATCCAAGACAACAAATTCAAGTTTAGAAATATTAGATTTTTTTTTTAGAAAAATTAAAATTGTTACCCTTTTTACCTATTTAAAGTAGCTCTAGTTGGCAAAGTCTCGTGCTAATAACGTGTTATAAAATAACTAGCTAACAAACTAATATTAATTTACTAAATTAATAAGAAGAACAAACAAAGAGAGCATAATATATATTCCTTCCGTTTCATAAAGAGTGATCTAGTTTGACTTGACACGGAGTTTAAAAAAATAAAGAAGATTTTTGATCATGTGGTCCTAAATTAAAGTTATGTCAAATGTACAAAATTATCCTTTAATCTTGTGGCTTTAAACATGCCACGTGAAAAAGTTGTTACAAAAAAAGAGGTCATTCTTTTTTAAACAGACTAAAAAAAAATAAGGTCATTCTTTTTTAAAGAGCACAACCTCTCTCCAAGCCCAAAAAGGCCAACGCTGCTCTTGACCATCCTCGTAAGATCTCCCCCTAACCTCTCCACCTAGTTATCCGTACCCAGAGAGAGAATGCGAAAGGCGAGCATGATTAATTAAAACTTTTCTTATATCTTCCTGTGTGAGTGAAAACAATGACTATTTATAGCCAATGTAAAATATATAAACTAACACTTGACCATTGAGAAGCTATCCACTTGGCCAAGTGATGACACCTCAAAAATTGGTGGCTCCACATGACATCATTTTGGTATGGTAAGTGATTACACTTAAAGGGTGGTCCACATGACATCCATTTAGTTTTACAACATCAATCTTTTTATCTATAAATTTTCTTTTATTTTTAATATTAAGGTCCGATCGTTAATATTATTATCATTAGAAAAAATAGATATCACTGAATTAAGAAAAAATAAAGTGCCACAAATAAATATTATGAATTTAAAATAATGATGATTAGGCCGGTCTTCCCCTTTTCTAGTTTTATAACAAAAGAGATGAAATTTGTTTGAGAAGAAAAAAAGCTCTTATAAATGAAGGGTATGTGAGAGGTTGGGAAAGGTAGAATGGTAAAAGATTATGGTAGATATTTATTGGGGTAAAAAATTGGGCGAAATTTTCACCATGTGTATTGGTAATAATATGTCGAAAAATATATTTCACTTTTTTTGATCAAAAAAAATATGATTTATCCTCATAAGTTATTAAGAATATCAAAAACTATTTTAAGTTTGGATCAAAAGTCAATTGATATTATTACAACAAATAACAAGGAGTGTCGCAATACAGTAGAGGAAAGTGAGTGATAGTGATTAGTTGTTGGACAGGTTAAGTGAGTGCAACAAACGATCATTCATACATCGTGAAGTAGACCAAAAACACATAATTTATATCGTAGACTACTGTTCAAGCATTGTCATAATAATAATATCATCACTTTTCTAGTTTCACTAATATTTTATCACATTTTGGTGTTCAACCATAAAAAAAATTATGTAAACAATTCAAATTACATTATAGATGACTGGTTTGTAAAAGAATAGATTTGCTGTAAAAAATTTCAATTTTCAAAAGATCTCAAATAATATAATTTGACCAAAATACTAGAAAAAATTAGGATTTGAAATATTTGTCATCAAATAATGACAAATTGTATAAATAAATACTACATGTCAAATTGTATGAACAAACACTATATGACAAATTTTTTCCCAAATATTATTTAGAAAATCAATGGCAAACATTTATATTGTGTTGTATAAAGTGAATAATAATATTAATAAAATATCTGGTTGTGGGGGCCACCCAATTCATGGATGATCCGATCCACCCACCCATCCCAGAAAAACCCAAAATGATGACTATCATATCATACTATAATTTTCACCTCAAACCCTTTGGTTGATAATCAAATCAAATCCCCTCTTTATCAATTCGGTGTAAAATAAGCATATTCTTCCCCCAAGTCGTAACAATTTCTTGCTCGTTCTGTGATTTTC
Source organism: Solanum habrochaites (assembly GCA_027704765.1). Taxonomy (NCBI): domain Eukaryota; kingdom Viridiplantae; phylum Streptophyta; class Magnoliopsida; order Solanales; family Solanaceae; genus Solanum; species Solanum habrochaites. Next base: position 37,294 of record JAKWJA010000948.1, on the reverse strand, counting down.
CTGTCTTTGTCCTCTCCCTCTACATATAACTTTTTCCATCCTTTCATTGTTAACGTCCTGATTATCTCCAAGAACCCATTTCAGTTCCACTCGAAATTTACCAAAATTAGTGAAGAGGAAAAGGTTAAAAAAAATCATTTTCTTGCTCTCAAATCATGGATCTTTGGTCTGTACATGTTAAGAACACCAATCTGCTAATCAGAAATTCAATTTCTGACAAGCACTTTGTTTCTGGCCATTTGAAAAATGTCAGAGTTGAAAATTGGAAGGCGTTTGAGATCAGAGTACCTAAAAGACGGGCTTTTTCTGGTTCTGGGTATCACTCTTTACTTGTTAAAGCTATGGGTAAGAAGAACTCCGACAATTCCTCTTCTTCAGGTATTTCTATTTAAAGTTCATGCCTTTTCTTAAATGTATCACCTTCTTCATTAATTGCTATTCCTTTTAATTTTGTATTTTAATATTAAGTGAACTTGTAATGAGAAATATGATGTGCATTTGGGTTACTGAAAGATTCCACTTTCATTTGTCACTTTCTAATTTCCTTTGCCCTTCATTTTCTTGTTATCTGTAAACTGGCAGATTCTCTTGTAGTTCAAGACTTTTGGATTTGGAATTGGACTTTTGTGCTTAGATTAATAAATGATTTCCTCCTTGTATTGTTGGTTCACCTGTTTTAGTACAAGTACTTGTTGATTGATGTGATGATCCGTTTCTAATTGTTGTGGTAGTTCAGCAAAAAACTGTGTTTTACTTACAAGAATAATGAGAATTTTAGAAACAAATTGTTTTTGTTACATTATATGCTAGAATTTGATGTGAGAATCATGATGAACCTTTTGCTTTCAACTCTTTCTTGGAAAAAGTTGTGAAAAGAAACATGGAGGAAGTGTGTCGAATTTATACTCTGGAAAAGGAAAATGACTAGTCTCTGAGTCAGTGTTGTGGAATGTGATTGCCTCGTCGCCAATGGAAAGAGACGAGGCAAACCTTCATCACCTATTAGATATGTGGTGCTACCATCTTCAACAGGCGACGCCATGGGGACAATGGTGAGAAAGGTGTCGCCTTTTATATTTTCTTAACAAAAAAAGCGACCGGTTCTGGGTTTTAAATGTCAATAGATAATTTTGTGGTTATCTTTCCAAATTTGTGCAGTTGCACTCGTAGACTGTGACTGTGACTGTGACTCCAACCAAATCGACTTGACTAGACTTCTCAGGCGACGAGCCAACCTTTTCCGGCTATGAAACCAATACGAATTTCTTCTTTTCTTCTTCTAATTTTTTCTTTTTTTCTTCTTCAGATTTTTCCTTCCTCTGTTTATTTTTCCTTCTTTTTCTTCGCACTTCAGAGTGTCTTCTACCTTTGATTTTTCTCATTGTTTTGACTTTTGTTCCATTTTTTTCTCATTCAAGTTCTAGATTTTGTATCTACTATCTATTTTGAACTGAAATATTTGCTAAATGTTATTGTTAGTGAGTTTTTGATTATTTATATATGCAATCAAATATTTTAATTTTTTGGTGTTAATTGGTGTCACACTTCTAAAAGGTGAGCCGCTTGCCTCACCTTGTTGCGAGGCAAACCCTTGTCGTCTTTCTCCGTCCAAAACACTGCTCTAAGACAGCAAACTTATATCTAGGGTTGAGAAAAATGGGACTACTATTATCATTGTAAGAGGCACAAGCTGAGAACTTTATTAATAACAAAAAACATTGTTCGTTCAGTTGTAAACTTCCTGCTATGAATTCACCCTTTCTTTTATCGATGATTGTGGTGTCCGCGCCAACTTGCGTTCACCTCGACTAATTTATGAGATACCTGCCATTTTCCACTAGCAACAAGCAACATGTAACTCTTATTCCAAGGTTAGGACAGATGAGAAGAATCACTAAGTGTTTTTTTCTTTGTTGGGATTTGAACTTGACACTTCACGGCTCTCAAGTCTCAACCACTTCATTGGCTACTACGTCATACCCTTGGGTGCTACGAATTTTCCTTCATATCAAATGCATATCATCAATAATCAGCACAAATGCATATCTAACACCACATAGACCACATATCTCAACTTCCCCACCTTCTCATGGGAGAAAGTCATTAAACCTTGTTAGCGTAAATTTGGATCGCGTGGAGTATTGCTTTTATGTAATTTGTTTGAGACATTTCACATTTGGGTATTCAAATAGATTAAGAGCTTGGCTTCTATTTTCCACTTGTTCTGCTCTTGCGCTCGAATGTTATGAGTTGGTTACTTTCTAATGAATGCTAATGTCATGGAAGTAAATTCAATTTGAAGCCTTGTATTGACAAGACCTAGTAGTGAGTTGATAATGTCTCAATTGGTGTATGATGTTAGCTCTAGGTATGGGGTCTTATTGAAGCACTTTATTATTTGATTTACTCATGCTTATTCCAAAGCATTGTTATTTTTAGGATCCGGATCCATTATTCCTTCTGTGGAAACTATTGTTAGTTATTCTCCAGCTAAGGTCTTATGGGAGGTTGAGAAAAACATGTACCATTTACCAAAATCACATTTTAATTGGGTACATTTCTCTTTTTTCCATAGTACCTTAATAAGGAAAATGCAAATTTTAGTTTGTAACAAAATTCTATTTCTTAAATCAATAAGAAGGTAGTTCTATCTATCAGAACCTGCACCAAGAAAATGCAGCATGTGTACAGTTTTGGAACTCTCAGCATCCCATATAAATGCAGGGAGCTTAGGAAATCTTAATAGTCTATGACATATACATTCATTCCTTTACACCAAAGAGCAAACAAATGCAGACATTTGTATCTAATTTTATGAACAGGTTTTTCCTTCCTTCAAAAGATCTTGTGTTTCTCTTCCACCAAATAACCCAAATATTGCCAGCTGGAATGGTACAGAACAATCTTTTGATCTCTCTGTTAATCTTTCTTCCTTGGCAGCTTAGTAACAACTCCTCAACTGTCTTAGGCATCAGCAGCAGATTCCCTAAATGCTTAGAAACATATTCCAGATCTGTCTTATTGTTTTGCAGTGGATCAGAATGAAGTTGATATCTTCTGCCTCTGATTCACACACAAAACACCTACTGTGATCTGAAATATCTTTTTTTGTGAATCAGATTGAGTCAAGCAGGTACGTTTTTTCTTCTTCTTGTGATTGTATGAAGGCGGGCTAGACTTGTTTGGGATTGCGACAAAGTTGCTGTTATTATTATTAGATTTATAGGAGACCTGGCTGAAGAGTTGACTTTAGACATAGTTAAGAGATTAAATGTTAACTTTCTCAAAAAAAGACATAATTAAGAGATTATTTTGTATTGGAGTGCGGTGGGATAAAGTATCAAACACTTGTTGTCTGATGACTTACAGGATGTTTCAGTTGCCTATAAATAGGTAGATAAACTGAAGCCTATGATGATTAGTATTGAAAACTCAGAAGAGCAAATCTAAAGCAATGATAGGTCAAGGCAATCTAACAGGAGGCTACAGACAATTGGAACCTTGTCATTGAACCTAGGTTGCAAAACCATTTACAGTATCTGAGAAGTAATGAGTCATGCAAGCATCTCTCCTTGGAGCCTCGTGTAAAAGTTGTTTAGCTGGTTCCCATTGTTGAGGCTGCTTGTCGCATAAGAATGTTGTTTCCATGTTTTATTGCACTGAGAGAAAACTTTTTTGTACATGTTTTGTATTCAATAGCTTTATCATCTTTTTTTAATAAAATAGCATGTACTAATCAAAAAATAGATGGAGAAAGCAGTTCAAATGGCAGCACTACTAAATTTATGGAAAGCATGTGGAGAAGGTATCACTCCCTCTGTGCCAATGTTGGCCTACCCTGCTGACATGGCTGCCAAACTAGAACATTTCTGTGGCGTCTTGTTGACCTTAGGGGTTGATGGGAAGGTGCCCTTATAACCTAATGGCATCCAGTGCAAAGAATCTTGGTTTACCTACCTTGGCTTCCTGATTGGTCACTTAGTCTTGACTTGGACCCTTTCATGTTACCATCTATTAAAACATTGGGTTGGTTAGATAGGGTTTATGTGTTGGTCTTGGGTTAGACTAAGAAAATTTATGTTCATTTATGATAGTACATTATAGTTTTATGCAGGAAGTTTTCATGTGTTGATTACGGAACCACCTATTTAACGTTTTGATGGATGCTCTGTCTTGTTTGTATTGTTTATGTTGCTTTACAAAATTTCCGAGAAAATGACCAAAATAGTCCTTGATGTATAGGGGTTGAAGTATTTTGATCCTTCATATATATCACCTTATTAAAATAGTCCTTCAAGTATAAGAAAAGATGATCATTTTGGTCCATTACCCTAAAACTAACCATTAAACTAAAAGGTGTTGTTAGATTTAACGGCGGGTCCCACAATATTGACACCTACCCTTCTCTCTCGAATCTTCTTTCTTCACCCAATTCTTCTTCACTGAAAAAAGAAAGTCCATTCTTCTTTCCATTAACAAAATCCGACTCACAAATTAAAGTCTCTTCAAATTTCTAAGTAACATTTTTTTAAATTCTATTTTTCACCTTTGTTTTGTTCAAATTTTACTTTATATATGAAAAGTGGAATTAAAACAATCTATAAATTTCGTAAGGAAAAATCAAGAAAGCTATATCCTTCCCCCTTTTTTAGGAACTTAATGTGTTAACAAAAACACTCTCTTACTCAGTTACAAAGAACTCTGAAGTGATCCTTCAATAAGAGACTGTGATTAAAGCTTGGAAAGAACTGATTTATGGCAATCTTCTAAGGGGAACTAATAAAGTGTTTTATTTTGTTTTCATCCGTATCGATGGTCTCATCTTTTTTTATATTATTTTTGTAAGTATGAAAGCGCAAACTATAGAGATTGTTTCGTAGAGGTAGATGGAGATAAGAAGTTAGTGTAGCGGGACTTATTTTACTTGTAAGAATATGGAAGGTGGTAGATTGAAGATGAAGAATAATCTCTAATGGTGAAGAGAGAAGATTGAAAGAGAAGAAGACTGTCATGTGTCAATATTGTGGGACCCACTGTTAAATTTAACCACACTTCTTATCGTAATGGTTAGTTTTAGGGCAAAAGACCAAAATGAACATGTTTTATTATACTTAAAGGACTATTTTGATGAGGTGATATATATGAAGGATCAAATTGCTTAAACCCATATACATTAAGGACTATTTCGATCATTTTCTCCAGAATTTCCTCTCCTTTTACTTTGCGAGTCCCATTTAGTATCTAGACATAAGTCCATAACATGTTTATATGACCAAGTGCGAACATTGATTTTCCTTCTAGCGACTGTTCAAAGCAATATTTAAGGTTAAATTACTGAGTCATACAACATTAAGAGTCTTTTTGACGATTCACTTGGCTTGTGCCTTGTTGCTGTCTAATTTATTCCTCAGCTAACCTTTATGATGACTTGGCTACAAGCTTTGGTTAAACTTTGAACAACTTTTCTGTCCAAAACCTATTGATGTAAACACTGAAAATATCTTTTGGACCACAATGCCGTTTCCCATTAAAGAATTGATTACTCTTATTTAGTCAAAGATAATTTCATATTGTTTCTCGTAGTTATCTAAGTTTTTGTAGTTAGGATATTCTGTAATGGAGCAGCATCAAATTTGAAACAACAGGATATATTTTTATCCCGTATTATGATTTTGTTTGCCTCATGAGGGATTGCCTTTTTTCAGTTAGCAAGCACTAACTTGTTCTCAGACTTCAACACTGAATCACCTGACTCAGTGATGCTAGGATACATAAAATCTTGTTGAATGGAAGTATAACGACTACATACGGGAACCTATCAGTTTTCACAAAATAAAGTTGTCAGGCTTGTGCAGTAGGCATGAATAGTACCAACATATTGTGTGAATGGAATATTGGCAGATTAATTTAGATAATCTGTTGTACTCAATTATACTTTTTGTTATACAATTTTCATTCATGCTTAGATGATCATTGGTTGGTACAATAGATGTAGTGATGATGGTAATGGATTAACCAATAAACATCATTCTGGGATTATTTTTTGAGTGGTTGTAGTAAGTGTGAATGCACCAATTTATCAAAGGTGGTGTTATACTTTCACATGATTGATTTTGGATAAACAAATGCTTACACTTCTCTCAAAAATTGATTTTGGATAAACAATAAAACTCCACTTCATATTTCCAAATCCCACAATAAAAAATAAGAATCTCAATTTTTAGGAAAATCATAATAGAGGTTATAGTAAATGTTATGACATAAAAAATTATTCACACTTAATTGGTTATAAAAATGGGACTACACTAGTGGCCGTTTTCCTTGATGGGATCTAATATCAGCTTGAGATGTGAAAAAGATTGCTAGGAAAAAATAGAGCTATGACTCGGCGTTTTCCAATTCTGTCTATTGTCAGTTCGGTAGATTGATGTAACAGTTGCAAGCATATTGTATGTTACTTCTCTGGTTTTGGCAAAATGATGGAGTCACAATACACCAATCTCTCCTATGACCTGAAACTATTTTTTATCAAACAAAGGAAAGGGGGAGTTGGGAAGAAGAGATACAAGGGAAGGGGGAAGGAGGGAAGAAGAAATACAAGGGGAAGGGGTTGGCCAGTAGGAAGGAAGGAGTGATTAGTAGTGCCCATTTTTCGCAATTTACGTTCGTATGCCATTATGATTCTCTCATAATGATTAATGATAACTTGATCAGTCGTTGACACAATGACACACCTTGCACTTAAGCAAGTGTGTACATGTCAAGGTATAACTGATATTTCTTCCTTCCCCTACAGTGATGGGTTGTTAGATTGTAAATTTTTTTCCTAATTGATGCTTCTCATAGTATTTTTATGAATACATAGATTTAATAGCATCTTGATTAGGCATAGCTTGTTGTTCCTTTCTCTAATGTGGATTATACTGAAGGGAAGGGCCCAGAAGAAGATAACTTAAAAGGGAGCAACCCATCTCCTGAAAACGATAGCTCAAAAAATACTGGATCTCCGAAATCTCATCAGAAGCCCTTGGACTGGAGGGAATTCCGAGCATCTCTTTATATTCAGGAGCTGGTATGGTTTATGGATTACTTCCGCAAGTGTGTAAATCATCTTATAATCTAATAAGTCACCTCACTTTCCTTTTCACATGATGATATTACATGTTGATAATCATTTCTTTATGTGTGTCAATGACATGATTCACCATTTGTTTTTGTTTGAGGTGTTGTTGATCAACTCTAGAATACTTCTACAACAACATACCCAGTGTAATCTCACAAGTGGGGTCTGGGGAGAGTACCTCTGAGTTCCTAAAATTTTGTCTCCCTTTTACAAATGGCGTAACATTTTGCTAGACTGCACAGTTTTATTTTTTTTGGGATAACCTTGGCGTCCGGGCCAGCTTGTGCACACCTCGACTAATTCTATGGGGTACTTGCTACATCCACCAGCACAGGTAAAGGATAACTCTGTCCACCATGGCTTGGACAAATTGTAGGAAATCACCTAGTATATTTGCCTTCACCACAGTTGGTGTTTGTGATTTGTTCAACAAAGTAAACATGTGGGAATGAGTTATAGGTCCTACCTAGGATAAACTTTTTAGTTCCTGTGATTTTCTTCCCTAGGATTCACATGATGTCATTCTTTTAAAGAGTGCTATGTGCTTGCATTCTTCTGAGCATATCATTTAGGCATTTATCTATTTTTCCTTTTTGTTTTATATATCGAAATCTTCTCTCTCAGAGCTTGTCAAATCATAATTTAAATATACTAAAACTTGCGTATAAAGAATAGGGTTTCTTCTAACACTGTTACAACAGGCGATAAATGCAGTCTCTGACACTCAAAAGCAAGAGGGAACATGTTTTGGTCCTGAAGCCCTTCCCCTGAAGTGGGCGCATCCAATTTCAGCTCCTGAGAACGGCTGTGTTCTAGTTGCCACTGAAAAGCTCGACGGAGTTCATACTTTTGAAAGAAAAGTAATTTTTCTCCTCAGATCTGGAAATAGGCACCCACAAGAGGGTCCATTTGGTGTAGTCATAAACCGGCCACTAGGCAAAAAGATCATAGACATGAAACCCACAAATGTTGACCTGGCAACAACCTTTGCTGATTGTTCCTTGCACTTTGGTGGGCCCCTTGAGGCAAGTATGTTTTTACTAAAAACAGGGGCTGGTTCGGGGCTACCTAGGTTTGAAGAGGTGATTCCTGGCGTGTGTTTTGGAGCTCGGAACAGTTTGGAAGAAGCATCTGCATTGGTAAACAAAGGGGTGCTTAAATCTCATGATTTCAGATTCTTTGTTGGCTATGCGGGGTGGCAGCTTGACCAGTTGAGGGAAGAGATTGAATCTGGCTATTGGTATGTTGCCTCTTGTAGTGCAAATCTGATTTTTGCAGGTTCGCAAACTTCGTCATCAGAGAGTTTGTGGGTAGAAATATTACAGTTGATGGGTGGTGCAGTAACTGAATTAAGTCGGAACCTAAGCCAAGAACATATACCGTCCTCAATGGTCCCTTCACTCTCAAACCGAGCTATTCATTTTGTGTGACGTCAATGTACATAATTGTTGGCACGGTCCCTAATCTAGTAGAAGTTTCGTTTTTCCATTTCTGCATCTCTCTTAGACCTTTGTAATAAGTTAGTATATGATAAATATATGTAAAAGATAATCTTTGGAGGGTCCTAGTATTATTAATTTAACCTGGCATTGCTTCACTCTTTCTTGTTTTGGTATGTTTTTTTGTGCAAACATGTTTTGGTTCATGTTGTAGGCCTCCATCCCTCAACAACTTCCCTCTCTCCACAAAGAGTAGAGTAACTTTCACCTATAACAAACATAAAATTCATAGTTGTATGCTATAAACACATCTGCATAGATTTGTTCCATAGCAAACATAAGATTATATATTTGCTATACACATATAATTAACCGCAATTATATAGAAACAAGTGTATAAAACGCGAAAGAGAAAGAAATTTGGGCAGAGAATTGTATTAAATGAAGTATATGAAAGGATTGTATATTATAGTGTATATTACGATATATACAATTTTGAATTTGTATAAAACGAGAAAGGGAGCAGGCAAAAGAGACTTGGGGTCAGGGAATATAAATTGATCGAATCGTATAAACAAGAAGAGAATAATTATATATAATTTGAATTTGTATAAAACGAGAAAGAGAGAAAGACAAAAGACGTTGGGTAGGGAAGACTTTTTTTGTATAATTATTAGTTGAATAAGATGGGATATATGTATTGTGGCATGTGTATATACTCTCTTAATTACATATAAAACAATTTATACCATTTTATAGTATACAGCAAGAGAGGCGAGCAAGAGTAAAATCAAGCGAGAGAGGGATAGTGGTGAGCGAGAATATAGCGAGAGAGGGACGCCAACATTTGTATGGAACACAATAATCCAAACGATAACTACTATATTTATTTTATATTATTAGTTTTGTCATTTTATAGCCATTATTCTTTTTTATTTATCATCTTTATATTCTTAACCCCAGTTTTTATAATCAAATTGAAATTGGCCCATTTTATATGATTTCGTAGAATGAAGTTTAAGAGTGAAATTTAATGCTTTGTTATTTTACCTTGTACACTTTTAATACAAAGTTGATAGAGTACTTTTATTTGCAATGAATGTCATACTATTGTGTTATGTATCTCTATCTATCTATATCTATCTATATTTTAGATATATCTATATATATATATAATATATATATAATCTTTCTGAGGGCCATCTCAATCCATCATCTATCTTAACTTTTCAAATATAAATATTTTTATCTTTTTTCAAGACACTAACTCCAATCTACTTCTTTATTTTAGTCTCTACAGAAAATCTTTTTCTTCAGCTTCACTATTAATATTATTTTTCTATTTCATTTTTATTTTATTGTTTCATAATATAAATCATTTCTTATTCTTGCAAATAATCATCTATAATCTTTATGCAATACAAAATTTATTTTTTTCAAACTCTTCATTTAATTTAAAATTATATTTTAATCTAAATTTTCCCATCTAATAAACCTCATTGCATAATATTTAGTATAATAAAAAAAAAATTACTTATTAACCACCATTAATAATAATGAATCATTGAGTAAATATAGTGCAAAGGACAGAAATCACATACTTTAAAGTAATTTACAGTTGTCCCTTATAACTTATAATTACAGACATCCCTCAAATGAATACAATAATATAGGCATTGAACCTTAATCGCGTGCCGGATCATTAATCGTTAGTAAAAATATATTACATTTTTACATGATACACTAATTTGATGTACATTTTATATATGATACACTAATATTTTGCGCGAGATACATTAATTCTATGTGCGAGATACATTAATTTGATGCACTGATACATTAATATGATGCTTGAAAATGAGGGATTTTGGCGATTTGTAAAACTAATAGGGGATAACGGTAATAAGAGAACTTAAAGGTGTGTATCCAGTCATTTTTTCATAATATAATTACATCATAAATATTGTATCATCGTACCATTATTAATTTTACATAATACTCCCTTGTCAAAACTATTACGTTACTCTCATAAATGTTCTAATAATGTATTATGGAGTTCAAAATGAGTAATTTTTGTCCTTATTTTTTAGGTGTAGCTAAAAATAGTTTAAGTAAACAATTTCATCTTGTATCCAATCATTTCATGTACTAATTTGCTTCCCCATTCCATTTTAAACTATTGCGTCAAATATTTTCATAATCATTAAAAAGTGGAGTTTAACAATTTATCACTATAGCATAAGTATAAATTGTTTGAATTATAATGTAAATTTTGTGCATACTTCATAATGAAAAATAATCATAATTTAAATTACATATTAAAAATAAAAAAAATAGAAAAATTGTTAATTCGGATGGGATAGTATACTTATCAATAGTATATTCTAGATGTTATATTACTTAAAAAATAATCACAAATTTAGAGACTTAATTAATAATATTATATAATATAAATAATATTAAAATAGTTTTGAATTATATATTTCAAGTGATAATTTTCTTATAAAAATAAAATTAAAAAAATTATTAATTGTCTGGAAGTAGTACTTCGTAATACTTTTTATTTTTCTATGTTTATATTACATTAGAAAAATAATAAGAAATGATAAAGACTTAATTAGTAATAACGACCAAGGTCAAATATGCCTCTAAGCTATTCAAAAAGGTGTAGATACACTCTTCGTTTGAAGTTTGACTCACTCATGCCCTCGCCGTCCTACTTTTGGCCCAAATATGCTCTTATGGGCATTAGTTGATATGTTTGACAAATCCAACTCATTTTTCATTTCTTAAATGTCACATGGAATTGTCATGTCAATTTAACCTTACTACATGACATTTATATAAAAATGGAAAGGGATTCAAACCCATAAACACCTAATTTGACCCATAAATCAATTCCCCTTTTAGATAAACTATCCGACCTATTTTTAACTATTTTATTTTATTTTTATTTTTTTGGTATACAACAACTGAGTAATTGATAGTAAAAATAGGAAAACATTTAAAAAAATATCAACTTAATGGCCAAAAATTCACAAATAATATATATCCTTAAATATCCAACAATTTCATATTTTTTTTCAATTTTTATTTTTGGTAATCTCAAAAATGAGGTAATTGATTTAATAATAAAAAAAATATGATTTCACATCCCAAGAGGCCTACCTAGAAGATATGAACACCTCGAGTGAAACCGGCCTACGTGACCTCTCGGAGGTCCTTGCACACGCTCTTCGCATCATTCATCCGCATATCTCATATGAAAGTAGTGCGGAATTAAAACTTCCTCTTTTGAAAGGAGTCAATAAAAAGTAAAAATATGGACTAACTTAAACTAATTTAAAACTTAAATAGAATTTTTTATTCTTACTTATTGTGAGAGCACAGCCGCACATTCCCGAGCCTGAGGTTGCGCCCATTCCGCGCGCTTTTCACAACTATTCTAATAGTCTTTCAAAATATCTTTCATATAATATCAAAGGAAATGCTAAGTCTCATATCATCAAATCTTAGACTCAAAATATACTTGGGACACGGCTCATAAATTCAAAATACAATACTACTAAGTCTACTATAATACTTCAATATAAAGGAAACTCCATGATAATGATGCCCTCGAGTCAAATGAGGACATACTTCAACTTGCTTGAAAGATCCTATACCCCAAGCCTTTGCTCCCAAAAGCACCTTCATCTATGAATCACTTTAGAGATAGATAAAATATGGAATTAGTACAAACACATGTACTAAGTATGGATTAATGCATAAAAATCATGATAACGGACATTTAATGAAAATATACTCTTTTTGATTAAAATATCATAGTATAAACAAAGGAACAATATTTAACACTATAGAAACAGATAAAAACTCACATAAACATTTATTCACATTTTAAAGGCATTACAGTGAACTATGTCACTATTACAGTGACTTAAACTTTCATTATAGTGAACTACCTAAACCTTACAATGAATCCAATTTAACATGCATCCTTCTCACTAAAAGTTATCCTAAGACTCACTTAAGTAAGGCAAAGAGAGGATGACCATACACCCTCTCTAAGCATACCTAAATGATCCTCAAGACTACTTATAATGAGATGAACACACTTACAATACACCAAAACACATAACATGTATAATATCACATTCTCCTTACAAAGGTTACCAAAGACTTACTTAAGTAATTCTAGAAGAGAATACCTATACACCCTCTTCAAGGTTACCTAAGTAATCCTTAAGACTTACTAAGTTTAGATCATGCCTAAGATATCAACAACCTTCCCCACCTAGAGTTATTCTTAAAACTTCCCTAGATAAGACATGAAGATATTATTCTTTATGCCCCTTCACACTTTAACTAGGAAATCCTTTAAGTTACTCTAGACTAAGTACTCATTCAATGTAATGCTTTCTAACTTAAATCATTACTTCATTAGTTCATTAAGAGACATTATATTACATAAGGACATTCAAGTAATGGTCTTGGAGAAGACCTAGGAACTCTCACTAACAACCTCAAAGCCCAATTGTGCAATGTCTAGGTAACATCCCATACCACCACCTAAACTTCATAGACTTCTCAAATACTAGTAGGTATTCCATATGATGAGAATAGGCAATAACCAACATAAACCATGGTGGATAAACATGGAATCCAGAGTTATAACCTGCAAAACATGAATCCTAGTTACAACCTACTCCGTGGAGGGTGTTCACTTGCCACTTGGTAGAACTTGACCATCCCATGTAGGCACATGGTTTAAGGATATCAAGGGTTTTCTTTGTCCTCTAGTCTCATTCTTCAATAGAGCCACTTATCTTACCATACTTACACCTCTTTGCTAGCCTTTGTTCGCATAGAGTAATTCACATAAAGGATCCTACAAAGAGGTTCCATTCAAGTTCATAACCTAATCATATTTACCTACCAAGATCGTTCCTAGGGTTGCCTTACAAATGCGAAAGAAGATAGCTTAAGACTTCCTAATAAGGATTTCATGCCGTATCAATCAGCCAACCATTACCTAAGTCCCTCACTAACCCGAAGGATACCATTACGACATTCGACTTCAAGGATATCAGAACCATCTTTCTCAAAGGTTCCACATAATTTGACCTTCTCACTATGTTCAAGGCCACATATAATTCATTCATACAAGACTAAGAGACTTCATCATCCCGAGTCAAGACATCTCATATACACATATCATTCATGCATCACGAAGAGAGACTTAAGTGTAACTAACCAAGACACAATTCACTTTACCTTATCACATATAACACATCTTCCAGGTAGCACATAAGAACAACCAATTCACTTTAGGTTACCCTATACACTCTATAGAACTAAGCAAGATAGTCACATAAGACTCACTAACCAAATCAAGCAAGAATCATGCTCACCTAAGACTACCACATGCCATAGTCATGTCTGAACCTGATCCACCTAATAACATCATAGAACAACACATACTTTCTCCACATTTCTTAAAATGTAATGTAGATATGATCATACTTTACATAATAATCTATATAAATCATCATAAATCAATAGTGTCGACAAGGCCATGATCATCATAATACATAAGGTAATGCCGACTAGGCCACATAATTCACATTAAGGCACACGAAGCAACCCGACTTGGACATGCCAATCACACTAAAAGAAGAGGGGATTGGTAGATATGTAAGGAACTACTTAATAAATAAAGAAAAATCAGGAAGTGTAACCACAAATCCATTCTCACCCCTTCATCCATAGCTAAATCATCGTATTCATACGAACAGCCGTACCCATGGCCATGATCACTCATTCAATACATAATAACAATACTCAATGTATCTAAGACAATTCAATAAGAGTTATCATATAAGACAACCTAATACTTATTTAATGCTTTCTTAACATCTATTCAATAGCCCATAGAAACTACACTAGAATTCAATAGCAAGTGAGACAATATCATAACATCCAACTATAAGCCAATTTTGAAGGATTATGTTTTGAATGGGTTCATGAGAATTTAGGTTAAAATCATCCAATTATACATCAATTCATCATAAATCAATGTTCAAAACGTTTTTGCAATAAATCATGGCTAGATCATAAATTGCACAAGTTCATCTTTAGAAGACTTTACAAATCACTTTGAAGTTTGGCTCCTTGATGAAGAGAGTTTAAAGGATGAAGAAACCATAAATACATTACTAATTTTAATCCACTAATTTGATGAAGATTCACCAATCAAAACTCCAAATCCAAGATCTTCCTTGAGTTTTGGCTCAAATAGAGTTCTAGAGAATTTCTTAGAGAATTTGGGTTTTGATTTTGAATAATGAATTCATCTAACTGTTTAGGACTTATATAGTGATTTAAAAACCCAAAATATCTTTAAGTAACCTTCCAACTCTTATTTGGATGTGGGGTGAATTTACTAATTCCCCCCTTCACTTTATAGTGAAGCAGACGAATTGCAGGCACAAACCACGCCTGGACATCGACGGTCTGTTTCCCAATCAACAGATTGTCATGCTGGTCTGTGGTTTGGGACTGAGGCTGATAATTGGAAGATCTTCCTGCCACGCCTAAGTCTTGACCCACTGCCTCCACCGATGAGGCATCGACCAGGCCATTCACCGTCGTTTTCCTCAGTCGATTGGGGCTGGTCTTGACAACTTTTGTCTCAACGATGGGCCTTCCTCAAGGACCCTTGGTTGGTCCTTGGAGACTTTCACCATGACGTTTCTAACCTTAATATGATTGTATACAATTTTAGGACTTCCCACATCAATTTCATCCAAAACGAACACATAAAACTCGACGAAATATGCTAAGACACACGATGTCATTTCAAAGCAAACCTTTCGAACATCATGAACATTCTTGTACGTTTGACCTCAAAACTTCATGAAACTCAACACACTTCATATATAAACTATTAAAACTCATATAAGTACCTCATAAGCTCATGAAACACACATAAACACATAAAAACACATATGAGGCAGATTGGTGACTTAATCGTCGAACGTTTAGTCGTCCCTGATGTTTGACCTCCAATTCACCTAAACTCTTAGACATTGCCTTATTATTATATTATAAACCATTTTAGGACCATAGATTTTCATAAGAAACATGTCAGACTCTAGTTCATCTAAGTCGTTTTAGAGGTGTCACATATGAAAAGTATGAAAAATATATAAAATTAACGCCAAAAGTTCATAAATAAATATAGTAACTATTTTTATTTTTTGACATATCCCGAGAATGAGTAATTATTAATAAAAAAATATATATTATATTTTAAAAAAAATTACGCAAGAAATTCAAAAATAAATATAGTAACCTTAATTCAATAATTTCAACAACATTTTATTTTTTATTTTCAATAAATCTCAAAAACGAGTAATTGATATTTAAAAAGTAGGAAAATATGAAAAAACTATAAAATCAACACCAAAAATCACAAATAAATGTAGTAACTTTAAATTTAACAATTTCGACATTTTTTTTGTTTTAGGGATAATGCACAAGTACCCCCCTCCAACCGAGGCTTGAAAATCTCGACACACTTATACTTCACTAAGGTCCTATTATCCCCCAAAACATATGTATTAATACTTTTCGAGCCCTTTCAGCCTAGTGGCACTATCTTGTGGGCCCCAATGTTGTTGACTTTTTTTTTAAGCTAGTGTCACTGGCCGAAAGGGCTAAAAATTACTTATAAAAATAAGTTCAAGGGTTAATCGGAACTTAATATAGTATAAGAGCATGGTTGGCTCAGCTTAAAGCAGTCAAACTGACTTAACAATCTGATTTTTGACTTATTTAGTTGTATGGCAATACTCAAAATAGTATTTTAAGTTTTAAAGAAACTTTTTTAAGACAAACGTTAAAGCTGGGGTAGAGGTGCTTTTTTTTTTTTAGGCTTATTAGCTTGTTTTCAGTTGAACCACATTTTTATCTTTTGCCCTTAATGATTTTTATACAATTCCAATACAACATAATCGTAACATCTCTTTCTTCCATTTTCCCCTTTTCACGTTTGGCATAAAAAACACTTCAGCACTTTTATCCAAACATACATACTTAACTACCTGCTTATTTTAAAACTAATTTCAGCACTTTTCAAAAGTACTTTGTAAAACTGCTTTTATTAGCCCCATCCAAACGGGCCCTAAGTGTGTCCTCTGGAATGTTGGTCATCGGTTGAGGGGTTACTTGGAGGCCTTTGCCTTTTAATTATATTTTCCTATTTTTATTATCAATTACTCATTTTTGAAATTTACCAAAAAATAAAAATTAAACAAATGTGTTTAAGTGTTGCATTTAAATGTTACTATATTTTATTTGTGAGTTTTTGGCATGGATTGGTTCGTTCTTCATATTTTCCGTATTTTTTTATTAATAAATTATCATTTTCGAAAATTTGCCAAAAATAAACTTTTTAAAATGTTGAGATTGTGAATTTGGTTACTATATTTTTTTAATTTTTGGGTGTTAATTAATTTTTTCATATTTTTATAAAATCCTTACTCATTTTTGGGTTTTATCGCAAAATAAAATTTAATAAGTTTTAAATTTGAATTGAGGGTTATTATATTTATTGTAATTTGCAAGCGTTAATTTTATAATTGTTTTTTTCATATTTTTTCCTATTTTTGTTACTCGAAATTAACTATTTTTGAAAGTTATCAGAAAATTAAAAATAAAACAAAATTGTTGTAATGGTGGGGTGGCGCCTTCCCAAGGAGGGAAGGTAGGGTTCACCATCGTCCTCACGAGGTGGATAGCCTCATAGTACAAAAAGGCCATAGAGTGATATTTCCCTGACAAACCCTAAGCTCCATAAACTATATTGCCACTATATGAATATTAGCTAGTGGATCCACCTAGACGCTATGTTCATGTTTGGCTCTACTTTGGTCGGTAGACCAACTTCCACCGGTGTAAGATTTTACAACACCGGATTTCACACTTAGCTCTTGTGGTCTATGTCGGTTCAGGCAAGTGTTCCCAAAAGTAAAATGAAGTGATGGAGTAAACACTAACTAGGGTGATTTAAGAGGTTTAACTTAGCATAGGTTGGGGTATGTGACTCTACCTATGCTTTGCACAAGTTTTCCTTGAGGGAATCCTTAGGAAGTTGTTATTATGTTTATGTATGTGTTGACTCTTACATGTTAATGACACTATGTGATATGGGTTTCACTTATGAACATGTAGTTGGTCTTTATTGTTAAAGTATGATGACATTATCTCTTTATGATATAGTATGTTAAGTTGGGCATTGTTTGTAGCTTGTTGAGTTTACTTGGTTGGGCGAGGTTACCGGGCCTTACATAACCATTGCACTAGTGGACTTAAATGGGGGTGTATGAGTGATGGTATTGATTAGGTTATGATGTTATGAACTCTATTGCATGCTTGTTGATATAATAACTTGATGATAGAGTGGTTTTGATTATGTGCTCAATTATGTTGATATGCATGTTGGATTTACTAGACTTGGTATTGTTGGTCTTGTGATGTACATGGCCTTGACTTAAGTAATATGTGCTTATTGACTTGTGTTGATTCTTTGAACGTGCATGAGGTATTTATAAATTGACTTTGCATGCTTTGAAGTAACTGTATGTTTTTAGCATGATTCTATGTTATGTGTGTAGAAGTGCCTATACTTAGTACAAGTGATGTGCTAACCCCATTTCTCCTTTTGTCCTAAACATTTTAGGTTCCGATCGTTGAAGGGTTCGTGACAACTATTGAAGAAATACTTGATATCTCATTCTCCGAGTTTGGCAGGTCCTCACCTTTGAAGGACAATGTCACTATCAAGCTATTGATGTTGTTCTAGTTATAACACTTCTAGTTTTTTCCTTTTCAATTGAATACGGTTGTTGTATAGCCTATATGAGGCTCTTTGTTGTATTGAAGTGTGGGTTAAGCCAAGGTTAAATTTCGTTAGATGGTTTAATATGAGACATCTTATAGACTTCATATGAGATTATGTTCCTAACTATGTATGTAAAATGCAAAGTACAAGACTATGTAATCTTCTTATACAAGGGTTCTAAGTGTGTTGTGTGTGTGTGTATATATTATATAATATTATATATAATGATGTGTAAGCAGACTCTAATAAACCTCAATGAGAATTAATAAAAAAGTTCTCTAAATTTTCCGCATTTTTATCCTATGAATTTAATGATGAATGCTAAGCGACTAGTCTTTGTCCTCTTTGAGGATGACGACACTAGTTACGCCTAGGGGGTGCTCCCCGGATGTGACACCCTTGTTCAAAAGTCAATAATCTTTGTTTATGAACATTTGCCTTCAAATCAAGCAAAATGGGGTCTTGGTCTTGCTTTTCTTTTCACCTCAGACACTAGTGATGATTCAATCCCATTAGTCACCACTATTCCTCCTTCTGTGGAATCCATAAGTCTGACTCCCAGGCGTGCAAGTCTATAAAACATATTTATCTCACTCTCTCTTTTCTTCTTCAACATGGGAGGTACTACCCATTGACAACCTACTTAAGGCATCAACAACCACATTAGCCTTACCTAGGCGGTAAAGAATACTCATGTTATAATATTGAGTAAATCTAACCACCTTCTTTGTCTGAGATTGAGTTATTTCTGAGTGAACACATATTGGAGGCTCTTGTGGTCAGTGAATATGTCAACATGAACACCATACAAGTAGTGACACCAGATCTTCAAAGCAAAAGTTAGTGCAACCAATTCTAAGTCATAAGTTGGATAGTTCTTCTCATGAACCTTCAACTGTCTGGAGGCATAAACTATAATCTTGCCATTCTTCATCAACACACATCCCAAGCCAACTCTTGATGCATCACAATACACCACAAAACTTTCAGTACCCTTTGGTAAAGTCAAAGCCGCAACGATAGTCAATCTCTTTTCCAACACCTTAAATCTTTTCGCGCAAGCTTCAGACCATTGAAACTTGACTGTCTTTTGAGTTAGCTTGGCAAAGGAGACGAGATAAATGAAAACCCTTCAAAAAATCTCCTATAATATCAAGCCAAACCCAAGAAACTCCTTATATCCTTTGGAGATGTGGGTCTAGGAAATCTCTAAACTACGTCTATCTTCTGATTATGAACTCTAATCCTATCAGTGGAAACTATGTGGCCCAAAAATGTCACAGACTTAAGCCCAAACTTGAACTTGGAGATCTTGGAATATACCTCTTTATCTCTCAGAGTCTGAAGAACTATCATGATGTGACTAGCATGATCTTCTTCACTCCTTGAATAAATTAATATTTTGTTAATGAAGATGGTGACAAACAGATCTAAATAAGGTTTGAAAACTCTGTTCATAAGATCCATTAATGTTGCAGGTGCATTTTTCAAAAAAAAGGACATAACCAAAAACTCATAATGCCCATATCTTGTTCTAAAAATTGTCTTTGGAATATCACATTCCCGAATTTTTAACTGATGGTAGCCTGAATTGAGATCAATTTTCGAGAAGCAAGAATCACCTTGAAGCTGGTAGAAAAGATCATCTATCATTGGAAGCGGATACTTATTCTTGATGGTCACCTTATTCAATTGGCGGTAGTGTATAAACATCCTAAGGGATCCATCATTCTTCTTAACAAATAAGACCGGAGCACCCCAAGGTGAGACAATTGGTCGAATGAAGCCTTTATCTAGCAAATCTTTCAATTGTTATTTAAACTCTTTAAACTCTGCTGATGCCATTTTGTATGGAGGAATAGATATAGTATGATATATGGAATGATGTCTATGCCGAAGTCTATCTTCGGGAGGAGACCCAGGTAGTTTCATCATGAAGACTTCCTGGAAACTCACTAACTATAAGGAACTTACTAAAGGAAAGGTACCTTCAGCACTTGCGTCATTAACTTGGACTAATTGATATATAACCCTTTGAACTATCTCTTTGCCTTATGTATGAAGTGGATCGACCCTTTGCACGACTTAACGACTACTTTCACTCTATGACTGATTCATTACGAATAGGAAACTTGACACTCCGAGTTCTGCAATCTATTGAATGCATTACAAGGCATGGAGCCAATTAGTCCATACCTAGAATGACATCAAAATCTACCATGTCTACCTCTATTAAATCAGCCTGGTACCTGCGACTGACGAAATAGGGACAATCACGATAAACTCTTTTTTACTATAATGATTCACCAACAGGTGTGGAAATATTGAGTGGTTCGCTAAGTTGCTCAGGGGTAATTTCAAAGTTCATAGCAACATAAGGAGTTACAAAATATAAACTTTCTCCTGGGTCTAACAATGCATAAACAGTAAAGTCAAAGACTCGAATCATACCAGTGACAAAATCTGACGAATGTTCCTGTTCTTGGTGATTATCGAGAGCATACAAGTGGTTTGTTCTTCCGCCAGCACCAAAAGTAGCTCCATTAGGTGTAGCCTTGTCTGGTGGAGTCGATCATGATGATTGAGATCTATTACTCCCATTAGCACCGCCTTGCTTGTTCTTAGGACATTCTTTCATGATATGCTGGTCTGACCATACTTAAACAACCCGCGGAGTGTTCACGGCAGATGCCATAATGATTCCTACCGCACTTGGCGCATGCAGAAGATTTAATACCTCTTGCTCCATTGCGCCACACTACCATGTGAATATGCAGGCTTAGCTCAGGAGTTCTGACCATGATACTTAAGTTTATCTCATGGTGCAGGTGCCCTAGTAGATGATGGTGCAAGCCCATTCTATTTTTGAAATGGTGGATGATTTGAACCACTTTTTCGCTGCCCAGACTCATTCTAGTCCTGACTTTCTGATTTTTGTACTCTTATTTATCCCTACGCTTCTCTTCCTCTACCTGCTGCACATAGACCATTAACCTTGAAATTTCCATGTTCCCAATCAGCATGGCAGCTCTGCCTTCCTTGTTTGATGCACGACCCAAGCCAGCAACAAACAAACTCATTCTGCTCCTCATGTCCTTCACCATCTAGGAGCATAGCGAGACAGCTGGGTGAACTTCAACCCATACTCGTGCACATTAAATAAGTCTTGTTTCAAAGTAAGGAACTCTCGTACCTTGGATTTCTTCAGCTCCCGGGGAAAGAACCTCCCAAAGAAGGCTTTTTTGAAACAAGCCCAATTTGGATGTGGTGCATACTCACCTTTAACATGCTTCCGTTGATCAAACCAGGTTCTAGCCACACTCTTCAGTTGATATGCACCTAACTCAACCCTTTCAGTATTGACCATATGCATCACCTTAAATACCTTCTTCAACTCTTCCACAAAGTTTTTCGAACCCTCAGTAGTACTTAATCCGGTGAAACTTGGGGGATTCATCCTCAAGAATTCCCGAATCCTTGAAGTGTAGCTCCTCTTTGTTTCCCGACTTGGTTGGTTACAACTTGTCTCAACATCTGGATAGCCTCACGAAACTCAGCACTGGTAACCTCCCCTTGAGGTTGCACTTCAGGAGCATTGGGTAACTCCTTTTCCTCAACATTTCTTTTGGCGGGACAACCCCTAACTGGCCTTCTTGGAGGCATGTCAATCTTTGATACACACTAGCATGAATTAGAGAGAGGCTTTTAGAGAAAAAATCTAACGCACGAAAATAATATGAAAGAATTGTGATATTCCTAAATGTTGTAGCCTCCTAATCATAAATGTAGCACAATTCACACCGATGACTAAGACTCTACAGACACAACTTCTTAGATCCCTAGGATTCTTGAACTCTGGGCTCTGATACCAAGTTTGTCACGCCCCAAGCCTACAGCCTGGGTGGGACTCTCATTCAGTGAATATTACTGGACTCAAGCCAACCCTTGTCCTGACTTACTTAACTCAGTGGCAGACTTAACTTAACTTGAACAATAAAGACCAATTTGAAGGGAAAATAATTAAAAAATGTAATAATCTAGCCAAAATGGCACTTGAGTTTCAAGATAAAACATCTGAAATGTAAGATAAAAGAGACATCAAACTGAACAATCTAACTGACTATCTTTCTATGAAGCCTAATGAACTAAACTAGAAAGCAATAAAATGGATCCTCTGGAAAGCAACGAGGCTCAACAACTGACTATGGAGTGCTCAACTGGATCAATGATGCGGTGGATGTCATCCTCGTTGTAGACACGTAATTTTTGACCGAATTTAAAGTTTAACACCAATTTTAAGCATAACTAATTTTATCAATCTAAATTAAATATTTTGACTTTTTTATTATTCATAAGTTTATTAAAAGATATAAATAACAACATAATAATAATTTTATTAGATAGTTATTTTGATTGTTTAAATATATATATATATAAATATTAATATTATATATGATATATTAGATATATATATTAATAATTATATATATAATTAAATAAACTAATATTTTCGTAATTATGTTTTTTTTTGTTTTTAATTATCCCTAAGCTTTTAGTTTATAGTTACTTAAGCAATTAATACTTATATAATATATCCTTATATAAATATATCTATATATTATATCTATATATATAATATTATATATATCTCAATAAACTAATATTTCTCTAAATTATGTTTTTTGTTCTAATTAAATTATCATCCCTTAAAAGTAAAGAGCTGTTATTTAATTAATTTACTTAAGCAATTACCTCTTTCCTCCTTCTCCTTCTCTCTCTCTCTCTCTCTCTCTCTCTCTCTCTCAGCTCTCTCTCTCTCTCTCTCTCTCATCTCTCTCATCGTCTCTCTCTCTCTCTCTCTCTCTCTTCTCTCTCTCCCTCCCCCCCCCCCTCCCTGTGCTCACCCGACCCCATGCCCACTCCACTCACAGCAACACGTAACCCATCAAAACACAAACCCCAAAAAAAAAAAAGGGGAGAAGGGGGTGTGATCAGAAGAAAGAAAAAAAAAGAGGAAAACACGGGGAAAAAAGAAGAGCTCTCCACACAAACAAAATCAAGTAAATATAGTCACATCTTTGTGTTTTCTTTGACGCAGAACAAAAGTTAATTGAGGGTACTTACTTTCCGCGGTTCCTTTCCGGTATGCAAATGGGTGTTCGTGTTGGGGTGGAAGGCGCAAGAGGGAATCATTTTTGGGGGTGATAATTAATAGCAGTTTAATACAAGCAGCGCTGGCAAGATATTGAAGGGGTCAAAGTGCACATGGGGATGTAAACCGTTATGTTTTTTATATATGAAGGTTTGTTTCAAAATTTTCATTCACCTTTTAGTTTAGATTCCCTTAGCTGTTAATTTGTGTGAAATTGCTAAACAACCCGGTAGGGGGATTCAGAATAAATAACGCAAGTTTTGTCATGCTTGAAGTAAAATTAGTGTTCACGTCTAGTTGGGGGGCATGTTTAGTTTGTCTATAGACGATGTGAGTTAGTATGATTCTTACTGATAATATGCGATTATCCATTTTTATTTTATCTCTTACTAGTTGAATGAAGTCCTTGTTTGGTTGGGTGTGTGTTTAGAAATATAGGAAAATGATATTTTATATTATTATTTATGTGTTGTCCTTACATTTATTATTTTTAGATCTATGAAAATAATAATAATAAACTTGTTATGACAAGGATATCAATTGAATTCAAAACTAAAAAAATGCAATAAGGAAAAGAGGGTGAAATACGTGAATAAAGAACATCTTAAAATCAGAAAAAGAGTAATAGAAAAAATAAAAATAAAGTATAATTAAAAGAATGGAGAAATGTACATGAAAAAACAGAACTTACTGAAAAATACTGCCAAAATGAAAAGAACAAAAGTACAGGTTAAACAAAATATATTTTAGTCTATCAATAAAAAAAAACACAACTATTAAACAAAAGAGTAAAGAAAAGAAAAAGAGAAAAATCAAATGTTTAAAACCCCAAAAATAAAATAAGGAAAGTTAACACAACAAAAAAACTAAAAAATTAGTACAAAGAAATCAGAAGAAGAAACCAAATACCACAAACAATATAAGAAAGAGAAAAAAAAGAAGAAAATTAAAAGCACAAGCAAAAGTTTTGAATGAATGATAAAAAATAATAATGCAAAAACTTGACATGTCTTAATAAAATTGGATGGTTTTTAAATATAGCTGATAAATCAAAGATTGTAGTACAATACTTTGTTTTAACAAGATAATATCCACGAAATTAGTTAAGTCATAAAAGTCCATAAAGCACCGTGTTAGAACAATGGACTCGAGGGATGCCTAATACCTTCCTCTCGTCAACAGAATCTTACCCAACGGGTTCGCAGACCAAGAAATTTCTTAATTTCCCCTTTTGATTTTTGGATTAAACAAAAGTGACTTGGAACACCTTAACTCGATTCCAAGTGGTACTTTGAAAAAATTAAATATCCCTACTTAGTACGTCACTTACTTTAAATTGGAAAAATCCTTACGCCGCTGCGCGAAATGGTGGTGACATCTCTGGCGACTCTGCTGGGGACTGGAATCGCAGCTTTGGTAAACATGGACTTCTACTGACTTTATTATTTATTTTACGTACTTATCTATTTTTGGCATATGCGTTTAATGCCATAATTGAATTATTTGCTTGATTATTTAACCCTTTTGATAATATGTGAATTATAATATAACTATTTTTTCTTATACTCGCGCATCCTGTTTTTGTCGAGTCTTCTGAGATACTTTATTCGGAGATGCCGAGTACGCTCTCTAGCCATGAGATTCCATAGATGCGTCAACGACTCCGGGAAGGATTCTATAGTAACACATTCAGTTAGGATGGGAGACTAACAGTGAGGCCAAAAGCCCTGCTACTGGGTAATATGTCCCGTCTCGACTCGATAGTCCGCTCGTTTTATGTCGGTCTAGACACCCCCTATTAGATTGTTTACCTACACCATAAACAGCCTCACAATGACTATCCCTAATAGGAGTCGATTTTATCTGTGTCATTCATAATGTTGATTAATGGGAGCTCGGCACAAGGGTCGAGCCTGTCTAGGAGAAGTATCCTACGTGAGAACTCTCATGTACAATTATTTGTGTTATTTTTGGCCTTATTGGTACGCTATACAAATGTTGATCGCTTGTAAGATGAATGCATTCTAAGAAAAATTTTATAATTAAATCTCCCAAATTAACGTTTTGATGACGTAATCCTTTTATTAACATACATTTTTTCTATCAAAATTCATATTTCTTTACAAATGAATAATCTTCCTTACCATCAAGTTTTTCATATAAAAAAAGATTGAAAATTTAATCAACAAAAAATAAATACATCGAAAACTAATATTTTTAGGTTGGGAAATTTCTTTAAAGCTATAATCTATATATATATATATATAATCTATATATTATATAGATCTATATATATATACTATATTTCTCCTTCTTCCTTTAAATAACCTTTTTTTAAATAACAACATCAATAGTAAAAAATTAAAAAAAAATTAAAAAAAAAATTGCTTTTTTGTTTGTGTGTGTAATATTATTTTATTATAAAATAATAATAATAAAAAAAATTCTTTTTGTGTGTATGATTTTTCCGTTATTTTTTTAAAAAAAAACATATTTTCTTATAAAAAATAATAAAAATGTACTTTTTTGTGTGATTTTTTCTTTAGTCCTTAATTTAAAAATATATATGTTTTTTATTAGCCTAGTTTGTCAACTATCTAATATGAGGACATATGAGCATAAGGTGAAAGGGAGATAAAGACAAAAAGAGACCAATCACCTCGATTCATTATATTGGATAAGGCCCAGACACCTGAATACATGGTAATGAATATGACAAACCCACATGACGAGGAAGGTGTTCAAAACGCTTGGATTCTTACGAAGCCCTTTTGTAATGTTGAGCCACGACGGGTATTTGATAGAAGCCCAAAACTAGTGCATTTTTGGGACCCTTTAAGGAATGTATTCGGTTTTTCTGTTGTGAACTCCCCCCACCCGTGAGAGATAGGGGCATTCATTGTAAAGGGTAACATCCTTCACAAAGAGAGCTATGACTACCAAAACATATTAAGGAGGAGGTTTCTAGATTTACTTGCATATACATGAGAATGATATAGGTGTTGTCTCGATAATGGATGGGTTCCCGTTAGAATTTTGAACAAAGATATGGCAAAAGGATGGATTCGAAGTGTATGGAAAACCTCCTTAATAATGGGTGTCGTCTACCTGGAAGCACCAATTTAGATGCCTTCTGGTGGTTTTTTGGGACATGGGATTCCAAAAGGGAGAAAGGATTAGCAAACTAGCTTGCAGTCATTACAGCTTTTGAGAAAAGCCTAATTCACCCCCACCCTCGTACCAATGAATTCTGGCAAGCCATCTATCGTGCTTTAACATTGGCAAGTATGGAAAATACTACTTTGAGGGATCAATAGTTATACACATGGATGGATTGAATCACATTCGTCATCACCCTTATAAAAGTGGACTTTAAAGTAGAATGAAATGATTATATTAGGAGCTACAAGAAAAAATCAAAATATCATAGTTTCCGAAGGGTATTATTGAAGCTTGGAAGCAACACCTCAATAATCTGCTTGCTGCAAGATTGTGTGGAATTATCATTGGTTTCCACCGTGATGTTATGTACACTGTCCTACTGTTCATCATTCACATTGTCCTAATGGGTCTTCCGGAGGTGTCCAACCTTACAATGCCGACTTTAGGCATGCGACAACTTGGGCGAAACGCCGCAGTTTCAAAAGAGAAAGAGGTACAACCTATGAAGATTGTGTGAATTCATATATGAGTTTCAGTCCCAAGATAACATTATGCACTCAGGAGATATAAATTGGGGGATGCATACGCGCAAGTCCCACGATATGGTGAAGGATCACACAAGGGCGAGGTGTACCACGGCATACTTAGACTGGGTTCATGTCAGCCCCTTCCTAGGTCTGCCAGAAGGGTCAGTAAAAGGACTCTAGATAGAGAACAGAAATTGAGTTAAATTAGCAGCTCTCCTCAAGTTGAAAGCGGCTACAAATCACTACTTTCTGTATTCCTAAGTTCAATTACCTAAAACACGCTAAAGATGAGTTGGGCCCAACGTGATCGTCTTTGAAGTTAGAGTTAGAAAACATCCCGCTCTACCATCTTAACCTTACAAGAGACTTGGGCATTGCCACAGGCGCTATTGAGCAACATAAGAGGAGTAATAGGAAAGAAAAGCCCCGCTATATCTGTCGCACGAGTCTAACTCCAAACTCAAGTTAAAAGCCTCTATGGAACCCGAAAGAAAAATAGCAAGGCGTTTTCAGTGCTTATCAGACAGACTGTGAGATTGAGAGTGTCAAGGATACCGAGCGAATGGCACTCCACTTCAATTGAGGAAGCTCCAAGAACAAAGGAAACTTTGACGCACTGAAGTTAATACTAATACTCTGCTCAACCACTGGTTACCGAATTGTTAGGCATATGGATGAAGCCAGAGACCGCATACTACAACTCAGGGAATGAACTCGACTGTTATGCTATATATTTTACACCAGACAATGATAGGTTTGGCAGACAGGCCCCTTGCTTTGGCTCCATATCTACTAAAAAAGCGTGGGCGAAGATTTATAAGGGTCTGGAGATGATTGAAGATTCAACGATTCAGTTTCCTTTTCAGTCTATTTTCTTAGTATTGATTATTTTATTATGATTTTTAGTTCTTTCTCTTTCTTTCTTTCCGTTTTAGTTATTTTATTTCATTTATAGTCTTCTAAGTCCTAGGTACTTCTGTTTTTTTTTATTCAAATCTTGTTTTTAATATATTTGAAATGGAAAAAAAATGAAAAATCTTTGCTTTCGGTCACCTTATTTTCATATTCATGCAAAAAAAAATTATTATAAATATTTTTCATTTTCTCAAACTCCGCAAGTCTGATTCTGGGGCCAAACATGATACTTAGCAACCCATGGGTTCGATCCAAATTATATATTATATTATTATTTTCTTTTCTTTTTTCTTTCTTCTTTCTCTTAAAAAATATAACTCATAATTATAATAAATAAAAAATAGTAAATAAATAAATAATATATAACAAATATTAAAAAACTAATGAAGAGAAAATGCCTAGGAGCGGATGAACATATGTCCTCCATATTAGAGTATGTATGTTGATACAATTTGCATAATTTCTTAAACACTAGCGGTTTGTTACTCCATTCAAGAGAGAGAAAAAGAGAGCCGAAAGAGAGAGAGACATCCTAGCTAAAAGGTATTGGTTTGTGGTTAAACTGGCATCACATCCTTACAACACAAAATCGAAATGTAAGCAAAAATGGCCCCTAAAACGGAAAATGAATCAGACAATGATAGGAGATACAAAATCAGATGACCTTCACAGAAACAGGGACAACAGAAGAGATAGGGCGTTAAAAGCAACAAATGCGCAGAGATTACGAGGCTTGGATGAGTGGACACCTCCACCGTCTTCATTTGAGACTATTTTAATAGAAATATGTCTCACCATATCCAGGCGTCGACAAGCCGATCCGTATATCCCCTTGATTCAGCCCCTATGCTACACTTCATGTCCCTGGAACGTCTATGGTGCGCCCTTCGACAATACGCCTGTGATAAGTAATCCCTCTTTTGTGTCATCTGCCCTACTAACACTCTCGCATCCAACATTGTGCACAAATCCAACAACAAGCGAGTCCTCCTCCCAAATTTTGGCGTTATCAGGTTCACTCTTGCAGAACCCTTAAAATTCCAAGCTCTCATCCCACATTCATCAATATAGTTCCCCTGATCCGAAATTGAGAGGGTAGCAAGAATGAAGGAACATGAAGAAATGACTAAGAAATGCAGAGTTTGTAACAGAGTATAAGAGTATGAAGGACTAGGAGGCCACAAGGCATCTCGGTTCATGCTTGTTGTATGTTTTCCTCATGTCCACTTGCCTGCTGTTTTTTAAACTCCAAAGTTTTTGAAAATATGATGTCACGGAGACCCCTAGCTCATCTAAAAAGACTATTGCAAACCAATTGAGGGGTGCCGAAAAGCAAAGAAGAGTTACTTATTGCCTATTTTGGGAAAGCTTTAGTAGGGATTTGCATCTGAATGTTTTCATATGATCAGGATACACCAACTGCACACACATGGGATGATTTGGCCTCGATGGGTTTTTGTACAACATTCCAATATAATATTGACTTGTCCAGATCTCTCCTCGTTTAGCCACAATGAGGAGCAATTACCCGAATTTTCGTGAATCTGCTTCACATGGAGGGAACAACTGCTCAGGGTTAAAAAACCACCGTGAAAGAGTCCGAGTGATTGATGTTTTTCTTTTCTCCAGGCGCAGAACTGTTACTTTCACTATCTTCTTTCTGCCATAGGAAACATTCGGCTGAAGTTATAAGGTAGGGGTAAATGGTGGAACATGGCATCAAGTCTGGAAAGAGTGTAAGGTCAAGCTGCCTTAAAGCCACCAACACAAGTGCTTCAAAAATGGTTCTGGAAATTTGGAAGGGAAGAAGCAGAATGGAGATGTGGGCCACTATTTCAGCGCCCTAGGACGCATGTTCTAGTAATCCCCCACAAGAATTTTTGTCCTTCCGAAGCTCCCCAATATCTTTCCCATACACTGCCATATCATGTTTTAATCACACCAATTGCAACCCCCTTCTTTTTTTTTATCCACATGGCGGTGCACCACTTCCATAAAATCTCCCCCACCCCCACAGAAGTTCCTCAAAATACTGCTTAATTCCTTTCCGTCCTAACCATAAACAAAAAGGGAAATGGCGTTAAAGGTGATTCACTCCTATGGGAGTCCGTATCTAGCTTGTTCCAAAATTAAGGACGTTGATTGTTTTGAGTCCTATTGAGAGAAGTGGCGAATATTATTCCCCAAGAATTTGGATTAATTTAGCAACACTGTGCGCATATTGTTTCTAATGCCCAGGGTCACAACATAGAGAAGATGTTGGTATCTTTGAAAAGGGCCATTCAGGATTTGATCGATTCTAATTGACTTATAGTTGAAAGTCGAGTGGACCCAACATCAATTAAAAATCCACTTGGTCGAGGCAACTGAAGACAACCAATGTGGAATGAATGAGGGTCATGAAGATTTGCATCTCCGTAAAGCCAATCTTTTTTTTGGGTGGGAACGGGCATTGAGAAGTCCCCCCAGCAAATGTTGTTGATTTAACAAAAATGATGCCTTTATGGTCGGAAAATGTTTTAGAAAAGTTAGCCAACAAACACAAACCATCTTACTGTTAAAGGAGCCCTTGAAGATGTTGGGCAAGTCCGAGTTAAGGCAAAATCGTTTGTTCACAAGGCAAACAAACCTATCTTGATCGTGCAAAGGACCCATTTCCTCCTGTATTATCAGGGCCCCAGTAATCCCAGCTCCTAATTACTAACCCCAAAGAATGTTCCCTGTAATTATGACCGACTGGCGTAACATACAAGGGAAAAGATGTTATGAAGAAATGATGAATTGGGAGGAATAACACCCGTTCAGAAGATGTTATGGTCCCCTATGGAGTTAGGAAAACTAAAAATACCAACTACAAATAAAGATCGTCACTGAAGGAGGGTCAGAGGATTCCTAAGAAAGATGAAACTAGCAGACTACTTACTCCTTGGGAACAATTAAGAAAAACTCCAGCCCAATTTCTTTGTTGTCTTGCTAATACATTCTATAACATCGTAATACTGTGATAAAATTTTGAATGAAGCACATGTTCCTAGTAGTAAAGTTTTTACAGTGAGTCAGTTAGAGAAGATTGCTTGGAGAATATTTGAGGTAAACCGCATCACCTTTCTTCAGATGATGAACTACCCAGAAGAAGGACATGACATAACCAAAGCCCTACAATCACTGTAAGTGTAGCTTTCTATGTCCTAGAGGTTCTAATTGAGGAGGATCTGGAGAAAATATTTAACCCTTTATCAACACTACAGAAATTGATGTTAGTTCTGAAAGGGTCCCAACCCAACAATGTATGTGTTGTAGAGCTTTTGATGGTCAAAAAAGACGTCATTGGTGATATCGAGCTCGTACTAAACCATATGCCGTGGATTTCACTGTGAATTTTCAAGTGTTAGATATCAAGCTCTACAATCTATTGTTGGCGAGGGCCATGGTTGCATAGGCTGGAGCATCCGCCTCAACATTGCATCAATCACATGATTTAAGTTTGAATCGAACCCCTGACAAAAGTTTATTGGTTCATGGTGAGGGGGATTTGTCAGCTAATCAGACTCGCCTTCCCTTCCCTTTTATTAAGGCGGATATTTGGAAATGAGGCAATAGTTTAAATCAAATTTCTAGTATGGTTATTGAGCATGTCCCTCCCCGAGGGAATTGTCATTTTCAAAACAAATATGCCCATTGCGTCTGTAATGTGGTGAAATGATTGCTGAAACATGGGTTTTGAGCCGGTAAGTCTTTAGGAATCTGCTTGCAAGGAAAGCCTTATCCTGTTCACGCAAGAACATCGGTACTTGGCTTAGTTACCAACCGAGAGTCGAGACAAAATGAAGGCAAAGAACAGAAGAGAGATGTATGGGTCCACTTACCAGCTATACACCAAAACCCCCCCCCATCTACAAATCTTTCACATCAAGCTGCGCAACATAATCTTATCAATCACTTTTCCAAGCCAGTGATGAAATTTAGCGAAGAAATGATCAACTATTTTCCAAGATTTATTTGTCGAGTTGGATTGGTGGAGCTCGATAAAGGCACTACACAGAGATGTGGCAATTCATTGGGCCTGATGTCAATCTAAACATTGGAGGCCACCCCTCTCCCCGTTAAAGACGAGTCTTGGTAAGTCTGTCTTGTTTTTTGTCTTTGTCTCCGATTAATTCAAGGATTGTAATTCGGATTTTAACTTGTCGTTTTAATTTCAACATTCTCTTTCCCTTTTCAATAGGAATTTATTTCATCTTTATTTCAGTCTAATATATTTTTTTCGTTTTCTTTTATACAGTTCTTTCATGCGATATCTAGTTATATGACAATGCATGCAGAATTTTTTCGCTAATCTTAATATTCAATCTAATCTTCGACCATAATTGAAATAATACGTCAAAATTGAAGATGATAAGACATAGGTATTTGAAGAAGTAAGGGGATTTCAATCATTTTGGATTTGAGTGAAACTGAGACGATAAGTTTTGGGATCAGAAATATTTCGAGACTAAGATACCGTGTACAAGTTCGCAGGTCAAAAGGACGATATAATCCAAGATCCTGTTTGATTACAAAGATGTTTTTTGGCGTCATCTTATATGACATGCCTGGAATTAAGCACATGACAATGTGTTGTTTCACAATTTGCCAATTGATCCCTAATTTTCCTCCGATAAAGCAGAAGTTGAGAAACTGCAAAACCGCCATAATGTAATAATTAGAGGGCGATCACAAAAACAACTTGGGCCAAAGTCCATTCAAGTCTCTTTCAATAGCCCTTCTTGGTAGCCAATATCGTACCCGTACCCTAAGAAAGACTCCAAAGTCGAATGTTTTGTTGGATTCATCATGATTTGAAGAAGGCAAGTCCCAAAAGATGTTTTCTTATGCCTAACATCCAAGTTTATTGGATAATTGTGCTAAACATTGAGGTTGCAGCAGCATCTTTTGTGGATTGTTAAGCGGTACCTATCAGAATTATTGGAGATGAAAGATGCATAAAAAACTTTTATCACTCCAATGGGGTAATATATGTTTATCGTGTTTATGCCTTTTGGATTAAAAATGCAGGGGCAACTTAATGAGAGCAATGACAACCATGTTTCACGATATGATGCATAGAGAAATAGAAGTGTTAGTGTGGATGATGTTATCATTAAATCTAAAAACAGTCAATCATGTGAAAGAATTAAAGGAAAATTTTTCGAAAGCTTCCGCAGGTAGAAGATCAAGCTTAAATCCTACAAAATGTGTATTTGGAGTACCATCGGGAATCTTTGGAGTTGATAGTAGTCGAAGAGTTACGAGTTAGATCCTTCAAAAATAAAACATTCAAGCAATCGCCACCCGCATCCAAAGAACAAACTTAGGTTATGGGAGCCTCAGGAAGGTTAAACTACATCAGAGCATATTCATTGCTCAACTCACACAACTTGTGAGCCTATCTTTAAAGTTGTTGAAAAAGAATGCCACGTCGAGTGGACCGAAGAGTGTCGAGAAGCTTTTTAAATAATTAAGAATTACCTGTCGAATCCCCTGTGTTGGGTTCGCCTCCCGAACCGGGAAGACCTTTTGATATTGTATATGTCAGTACTGGATTATTCTTTTGGTTGTGGGTACTGGGTCAGCATGATGACACTGGGAAGAAAAGACAGCCATTTATTTACCAACCTCAGGCAAGAAGTTTACCGTTTACGAAGCAAGTACCCCTCTTGAAATAACGTGGTTGTGCCTAACTTGGGTAGCACGAAGTTGAAACAATATCTTTCATCTTACACTACTTATCTCATCTCTCTTTATGATCCGTTGGAAATATATTTTTCAAAGCCCCATGCCACAGTCAGGCTTGCGAAATGGGCAATATTACTCATAAGTTTGACATTATCTATATAACTCTGACCGCATGAAAAGCTCAAGCATTGGGCAGATCTTGGCAGAGAACCCTATTGAATGAACAATGATGAAGCTACTTAAAAACCTATTCCAGATGAAGAATCTCTTGTATCGAGAAGTTATTCACGATAACGACAGGTGGGAAGTTATTCTTTGATGTGCCTCTAACACAGGAAAGGAGTTTGAATAGGAGCTGTTCTTATGTCTAATTAGGCAATACTATTACGCCCCTATATCAGTCCAACTTAGATTTCTAAATTGGGGTACTATAATATGCTTAGTATGAAGCGTGCATTTTGGGTCGGAGGTTAGCTGTTGACATTGGCATCCAAGAATTGTTAGTGTTAGGGACTAGCTACGAGTTCATCAAATTCATGAGAATGGGAAACTCGAGACGCCAAAGCTCATACCGATATCAACTTGTTTACAAGATCTTTGTCAACGTTCGTGTCGATAAAATTTAGACACATAACCCACCCAGAATGCACAAAAGAATTGTAGAAGCATTGGCCACTTTATCTTTCATGCATCAACAAAACCCTGATTGAGGCGCCCATATCGACCCTTTATACATACAATTCATGATTAAACATGCCTATTGCAACATGATTGAGATAATTTGAGGTAATTCCTTGGTTTTTCATGATATCACACATATTTTCAGTCTGGAGAATGTCGTCAGATGTAACGGTATCAAAAAAGGACTATTCGCGACTAGCCAGGAGTTTTTTTATTAAGAGGAGGCATACTGTAGCAAGAAACCACCCGATTTAGGTCTTCTTAGTTGTAAATCTCAAGAGGCTCCACAATCATGATTGAATTACACTCCAGGATTTTGTGGACCTCATATGAATGGATATGTTCTAGCCAAGAAGATCTTTCGAGTCATGATATTATTGGCTCACCATAGAGCGGATTCCATACGATTTGTTCGTAAATGGTCTAATGTCAAATACATGGTGATTTAATACATTCCGCCCCCTTCTGGTTTTTGCATGCAAGTCGGCTCCATGGCCTTCTCTTGGCAGGTTCAATGGATGTGATTGGACCGATAGAACCAACATCGAATGGTCACATGTTCATCTTTGTGGCCAGTGATTATTTTACAAAGTGGGTGGAAACAGTAAACTTCAAGTCATGACCAAGAAGGTCGTTGGATTTTTACCATTTCCAGGCTCATCCTGTCGGTTGATATTGCACAGGTGATTATAACGACACGTGGCAGATCTCCAACAGCCACTTAAATGCAAGAGGTATGCCACCGATTGTAAGATTGGGCAGCTGCAAATTCGACTCTGTAGTGCGTGCCCAAGGCAAAAACGGGGCTGTGCGAGGTTGCTAACAAAAATATAAAAGATTACTTCGTAGATGGTGCAAGTTTTCTCGACCATGGCATGAAAAAGTTGTCTTTGCTTTTGTTTGGGTTAATCGCCTACAGTCCGTATCGTCATCTGGCCGCTAACCACCATATTCACTGATATACGGAACTAGGCAGTATACCTCAGAGATTGCGATCCCATTCTTTACGAACGTTGTTGAAGGCTGAAATTATGATGATGAATGAATAAAACTCGGTTTAGAGCAATTAAGTTTTGATTGATGAGAAGCGTATGACATCAGTATGTCCATGTGACAATTATATCATGAAAAAGAATTGCACGGGCATGACAACAAAACGGTTGTCCCAGACATTTATGGAAAGGGTCACTTAGTGTTGAGACTCATTTTGCCACATCAGGCTTAAAACTACCAAAGGAAATTTTTTTCTCCAAATGAAGGACCATTCCGTTGTTAAAGGGTATTACCCAATGGCTCTTTACTTAGCCAGTATTATAAAAGCAGAGTGACAGAACGGTCGGTCAATGTGATGCTGTGAAAAGATATTACATATGATTTGAGTTTCCCCCATTAGAAACCCTATATTTTTAGGGGCTTCGACACTTCAAGGGTTGATTCACGGATCTCTCGGTTATGCTGTCTCCTTTCTTTTCAAAAAAAAATAAAAAACAAATTGCCTAAACTATAACGTTTGACCTGAATTCTGTTGTCGGGGGGCAAATACGTAGGCAACCCTAATATTGGGTTCGCAACCAAATACAAATCAATCCAAAATTCATATTGTAGTATCTGGGGCAAAATTTTCGTTTGTTTTATTTTCATTCGTATCTCTCATCTCAAATCTCAAAAGCAAATCCCCATTATCTAAATTCAAAAAAAAAGTCTTTTCATCAACCCTTGTATGCGAGAGTAAGTCGGTTTAAGGATAGGGTAAAAATCCTGACTGGGCGCCATTAGAACACATGTGAGTAAAAAGAATAAAAATGAGAGAGTCTTATTGTGAAAACCCTAATGGGCCCCGTAAGGCGAAAAGGATTGAAGATCAAAGAGTCTTATGTGAATTTATGAACTGCACAAAGGCAGACGTGAGTTGGGAGCCAGTTAACAGAGAGAGTTTTAGCTTCAATGGCCTTCGTGAATATCACACGTCTATAGGTTCAAATTATTTATGGCTGCCTAAGTGTGGGATTCCACATCAAGATTGATAATCAATATGGTTGATGAATAGATTGGATAGCCCGTCAGAAATCAATTCAAATGCATGCACTATCGTATACTTGGCTCCCACACTCAGATAGTTTTTCTTTCTTCTTCTTACAAAAAAGTCTTCATCGAACTTTCTTTTTTTCCTCATATAATTCGTATTTTTCTTAAAGTTTTTTTCCAGTCACTTTTTTTGTATGGTATTTGAGTCGAAGTTCTTTTGTCAAAAAAAACTAGAAGGAATTTCAAGACTCCCTACCAAGTCTCTAACGGTACTAGGCAACAAGATCATTCTACTTAGTTAATCCTGTCTTCAAGTGTTGAATTCAAAAGATTCCTGATCCGATGAAAGGCTAACATATTGTTGTGATATAAAGACATCGATTTAGTGGTCCCCAAATAAGCAAATTTGGGATGAAAAACTATCATCAATAGAAGTATTGAACCGTATGGAACAACCAAACGTCATTTGTTTGAGCCGCCCTTGTCGAAGATGGAACCACAAACCACCGACCACCCTTTTCAAACTCACAAAGGTTCTTTGTTGAAGCAGGACAACAAGTTGTTTCAATATCAATATTGAAGGATTCGGGAACCTAGATTTCACTTAGTCGCAACTAGCGAAATGAAACCCTACAATAAGGACTGTGGAAT
>JAKWJA010000947.1:0-40261 GCA_027704765.1 Solanum habrochaites | reverse complement strand
GATCGGGTGCCACGTTCCGGAGTACCAGGATGAATATGAGGATCAGAGGTAACGCGTCGACACCAGGATAGTTTTATATGATCGGAGTGCCACGTTCCTGGTACCAGGAAGAATATGAGGAATCGGCATGTCAGTTCCGACACCAGGGAGAGTATATGGATCGGGTGCCACGTTCCGGTACAGATTAGAATAGGAGGATCGAGTGCACGTTCCGGCGACAGGATAGAAATAGAGGATCGGAGTGTCGCGTACCGACACAAGCCGGAAGAAAGATAATGAATCTTGAAAGATAATGAATATACTCATCTAATGAACTTAATCCCCAATAAGTATGGTATTGAGGCTTGAGTCCTCATGTGTGAACCGGTGTAGTTATTGATGAATTCATTGTTATTGCTTACATGTTGAGTATTGTAGTTGATTTACAGTTTCTTGATATATTATTGTTCCCTATTTTGGTGGCCGGATGATATACTACTCGTACGTGTGGTGTGTTACTGACCCCCTAATTAATGTTTCCTCTTTTTTTTTTTTGTTATTTGATTGTAATGACAGCAAACGTTCCTGTAAACTCAAACTCAACAGCAGATCTAGCCAGCCTCACTTCAATGGAAATTCAGGGTGAGCTTAAGGCGTCTAGCCTGGAATGGGTCTTCTTCTTCAGTCGCTGATGCCTTTTGAACTTCCGGCATGACTAGCTTTTTAGGTATTTTGTTTTTTAGACATTCCTAGTTAAGTAATTTGAGATAGATGTTCTTGGTGATGATGACTTCCAGATTTTGGGGCTAATAATAATAGTATTGAAGTTTTATTAATGAGTTTAAGTTCTTCCGCATTATTTCTGTTGAGATATCTTGAATGTTAAGGTTTAGATGGGTTGGTTCGCTAACATAGGAGGGTAAATGTGGGTTGCAAGTCGAGTCCTGGATTTGGTCGTGACAGTAGAGTTTAAAATTCTTTTGAGGCATAGTATGTCTAGACACTGCATAACGAGATACTTTCTTTTTAATAATTAAAAAATATTGAGAAATTCATTTATTTAAGTAACAATCTAACTTTAGAAATATCATTTTAGCCTTAATTAATGATTGAGTACATGAAATCTCGATCGCTCATTTTAAATAATAACTTTTCCAAAGGCTTTTTTTCTTTCTTAAAATCTGTGGACGAGTCAAACGACCTCATATAAAATGGGACAGAGGGAGTATGCTATTAGTCAACCAAGGAGGTCATTATTGATTACTTTAATGTCATTGTAGAAAACTATGAAAATAATTGGAGGATATTGCCAGGAACATCTAAGTAACATCCTTTGCCTGGGGGAGGAGATTTAAAGATATTTTAAATAATCTAAAAAACGGGGGGCTTGCTAGTGACGCAGTATGTAAATTGTGATTTTTCTTACATGGTATAGTTCTTTGTGGTTAAATGAACGTAATTTTCAGAAGTCGCTCACTACACATGGTTGGAATGGAGAAAGGATGAAGATGGTAGCTTTTGAAAGCTTATGATTTTTAAAACAGTGGTTAGCTTAAGAGTGAGGCCATAGCTTGAATTCTTTATCAATTAGGTTTATCTCAGAGTGGTAATGAAAGAATAATTAAGAGTTGATATTCAGATTATCTTAGCTAATCAAACTGATTTTATAAAAAGGAAGGAGGCATTATTGACAATTCGTGTTGTCGTCACAGAAATAATTAGGGACATACATAGAGAAACAAGTTTATAATGTTGTAGTCAAGCTTGACATGAATAAAGCCAATGATAGGATGTCTTAAAAATTCTAGCCAAGATAATGAGAAATTTGAATTTTTAGTAAGAATCACTGATAAAGTGCGACGTATTATAATTCGGGGCTGACTCGTTTGATGAATGGTCCAATCATTTGACTTTTTTAAAAATTATCATAGATACGTAACCAAGAGATCCTTTATTCCTAACCCTTTCCTTTAGTGCCAGTAGAGGTATTAGCAAGGGGTTCCAATAATTTATTGGAAAAGTCAAGAGTGTGAAAAATTTTAAAGTTTATTTTTTGGAGTACAAAAAATATCTTACATATTTAGTAGAACTTTATACGAGTTTGTAGCCGTAAATATCTTGATATTGTACTTAAGAAATATCTAAATAGGTAGATATTAGTCGGGCCCAATATTACAAGAAAAAAAAATACAATATTACAAATGAAAATAAATGAGTAAATAAAAAATCTCTTCAGGCTTGACAGCACGATATCTCTTCTTTTTAAGGAGATTCCAGTCCACTGCCGCAAATATTTTCACGTCCAGAGTAGTCCTCTTTAACTTGTCCTTTAGGAACAACAACCTTCACAAAATATAACTCAAAACTATGGACAAGAGTGAGTCCAAAGTTCAAAAAAGAACACCTCCCTTCCAACTAATAAGAAGTCTCTTTTGACAATTTTCACTCTATATTTCTTGGTTTGTGGTTTGTGTGTTGGTGTATCAAAACCAAATGAAGACCATCAATGTTTATACTACAAGAAGTCTTCCTAGCAATGAATAGGAAGATAATGGACGATAGTAAATAATAAAGATAAGAGCCTTAGGAGGTTCATAGGTTACAAACAATGGAGGAATAAGAATGAGATCAATGAGAGGGGTAAATAAGTACAAATGGTTGAGAACTATCATGCCCAAGTTTTAACGTTTCACATGAACGGTTTCTGTTGTAACTAAAAGAGGGAAATAATGCTTATGAGCACTGTTTCACTCAATGTTAAGCAACTTAATATATTATAAAATAATATAAATGCTAATCCAACAATACCCACTCATTTTATAGTAATAAGAGAGTACTATTAGCTGAAAGGAAGGACTACCATGCACTAAGAAGGTTGTGACCGGCATTGCAACCTCCACTTAGTGAAACAATACTTTCTCCATAGGTATGATCTCCAGACATTGAACTAGATGCTGAAGAGAATAAAACATCATTGTCCACAATCTAATCAAGGAGTTGACATGAGCTTTAAATCTAGCATTGTTATGGCCATTGTGTTATTCGGTTTCATGAGTGCATTTGAGAAAAAGCCCTATTCTCCTAGAAAGCGCCAACTTAACACATCACATAGGTGAAATTTGTCGAGTCGAGAGGTGCTCCTATAAGCTAAAATCCACCCATAAGGGCCTACACATATTCATTAAGAGTTTTATCAACTAAACCTTTCCACAAAAATTGCAGGAAATATGCCCTCACATCATTGGAGGGAATAAAAAATAGTGCATTTTTCCAACAAGTCATTATAGGATTAGTTTTTTCCCTTTGAACTGATTGATAGGATCTCTAGTTCATGGTTAGGTTTCTTCACATAGACTCAAGATTTGTAGGTTTCAATACCATCACCTCGATTTGCTCCAGACATTTTCTCTTGTTAAGGCCGTGAAGAGGACTCTGACAAGATTATCGCAAAGATTTGACATAATCAACATTAATGGCTACCATGTGCAAATACGTCGTACATTATGTTTTTCCTCCTTATTGGTCTTGGATTTACAGTTCTGTAATAAGGGTTTTGAAATCTACCAATTGCAGTTGTGTTATCAACAACGTATTAAAATAGGAGGAATGTTTTTCAAAATAAGGACATTTTGGAAACACTAAATCTCTAAACCAATTCGCTCCTAATTCGCTGAAGCATAAAGCAATTAGTTCCCAGCTGCCATGGAGAGTAGTTACCAATTACAATGTACTCTTTTGAGCTCCAACAAACAGCACCACCACCTCTAAAGTTAAAGACTAACAGGGTTAGAACATGAATCACCTGACAAAGTGTTCCCAACTGTATCACAAAAAGCATTCAAGTACAACAAAGAAGATACTTTTGACTTGATAGAACAAACCACCATTTTTTCATTCCAAGTAATACATCATAACTCTTGTTACAACATGTCCAATGTTCATTACCTGGCTAGCTTGTAAACCTGTCACGTACTTCTACTGTTATATACAATATCAGGCCTAAGTGCAATCAATGACCATATCTTAATTTTTGATTATACTAGCATATTCCTTTTTATTATACATCCATTTTCACTTTCAACAGGATAAAAGTGAACAATTGAATTAAAAATGAGTAGCAACATGTTTGCAATCATGAACGTTATGTTTTTGCAATATTTTCTCAACATAATGTGGACTGGTCAAGGAAAAATGCCCTCACTGTTCTTGTTATTTTTATTTCAAGAAATAATTATTTGTGCTCACCAAGACCTTCATATCAAAATGGCTTCTACAAACATTTTTAACTTCATCAATAACATAATGTTAGAGTCAAAGATCAACAAATCGTCAACATAGGTAATCATCACATAGAAATATTCCAAGACTTATAATATCTATGCACTTTATCACACTCATTATTTAAAAAAAAAAAAAAAAAAACCGTTTTCAATCATGCAAGATCAACTTTTCATGTCATGTGTTGGTTCTGTTTCAAGCCATATAGGGATTTAGTAAGTTTACATACTTATGCTTCTTGGTCTGCTTCAAACAAAACGCTAGGGGTGGATCCAGATAAATTTCTTCATTTAGGTCTACATTTAAAAAAAATCCAGTTGTTAATCTATTTGATGAATTTGCAAATGAAAACTGGTAGTCATAGCAATTAGAAGTCTTATGGATGTAATCCTGTTACGGAGAAAAAGTATCAAAAACTTATAACCTCTAGTTGTTTAAAACATTTTGCAACTATCCTAGATTAATTTATCAGTAGCTTCCATCCGGTTTTAAATTTTTTTTCGAAGACCCATTACAACCAATAGTTTCAATCCTGGTGGTAACTCAACTAAATTTCAAGTTTTATTGGAAATTAACAAGATTCATTATATATTTATAGCCTCTTTCAAAAAAAAATCATGTGAATAGTAATGTTACTTTCAAAGTTAGAGGTTTAATTTTCAATATTGAACGCATAAAATAGGCCCAAAATTTTTTTTTACTCTAGCCTCTTTTACTTCTTCTAACTCCAAATTATTTAACTTCTTTATTGTCAACGTGAAGTAGAAGAACTAGGTAGTGAAAACCATATATTGCATCTTTGACCCCCACTATTTTTAGAATCAACGGAAACTTATTTCATGAAAAATAGCAACACCTGGTTTTATCACAATATTATCTTAATATTAAAAATCTACAGGTTGTACTATTTGAAGCAGAACCAAGAAAATCATAAGTAGTAACTTCGCCCAACTTCGTTCTATTGGGATCCATTCGCTCACAAGGCTGACCAATCCCAATCTCTTAGATATCCAAACTTCGCTTGTAACTTTCCACATTTCAAAAGGTGTCCCCAATTTAGAATTTTTATGAGGCACACCGATTCACACATAAAAAGTAGTGAAATAGCATCAACCTAAAAAAATTTGAAGGTGCATGCGATAATAAGCATTGAATTAGTCATTTAACCAAAGTTTCTATTTTTT
Source organism: Solanum habrochaites (assembly GCA_027704765.1). NCBI lineage: Eukaryota > Viridiplantae > Streptophyta > Magnoliopsida > Solanales > Solanaceae > Solanum > Solanum habrochaites. The sequence goes on along the minus strand of JAKWJA010000947.1, from coordinate 34,820 downwards.
CCTTTCTACTTACTAATCCAGTAGATGAAGGAGAGTTAGGAGGATGATTTTCAGAATCATTCTCCATGATCTAACAAAAGAATTAAACTCATTTGACTCATATTCACCGGCCTCTATCATTCTAGTTCTTTGTATTTTCTTCCAAATGATTTTCAACTCATAGAGAATAATGTTTTTTTAAAATTCTCAAAAAATCAGTTGTATTTTTCATCAAGTAAACATGTAAACCTTAGAAAAATCATCAATAAAAGTGTGATACAATATCTATACCTCCACGAGTTAGAATTCCACGAATCAGTTCACAAATAACAGTATGAACTAATTTTCTAACAAATAGTTTTTTCTTCAAAACTTGAAATGAGGCCTTTAGTGATTTTAGTTTTACTACAAGCATCATTGACTTTTCAAAAATTCTATATTAACCATTGGGATTAATCCTACGATACTATGAGTCCAACAAAGTGATCACAATAGACACAAACGAGGAAATACCAAAAAATTGGTAGAATAGAAGAAAGCATATAAACAGAAGTAGAAGTTTCATTCCTCTCAACATTCAACTAAAATCCATCACAGGTATAGCCTTTCCCACAAGAAGAAATACCCTTCTTCACTATTAGATTTGAACAGATTCAATATAGGTTTAAAACCTGCTTTATAAGAAGTAAACATAGACATAAACAAAAAAATTTTCTCATGAATGGATGATAAAGGTACATCTTTTTAAGTTCATTACCCCTTCCAGAAGTAAAAAACAATTCGCAAGCACTAGGAGTGTGAAACTATCACCACGCATGATGGTTTTTGGAGCTTTTGGCTCCTCAAAGAGTTATTATAAACCAACTTATCATAAACAACATGATGGTTTGTACTAGGAATCACCCCACCATCATCAACATCCAACCATGTTTTATGTCGGTAACCACTGCCACAAAAGCGGTTCTTCGATAAATTTCTAGGGTTAGACCAGTTTTAAAATCTGCAACATCGAGCGAATTGCCCACTCTTGATTAAAATAAAGCATGATCCCTTTTCTTGAACTTGTGATATTTGTATTCTTGGTGATTTCACCATTATTTGTAGTGAGGAGGACTACTGATTTATTTTCTTGGAAATTTTTTATTCTTAGGCTTCAAAAAGTTTTTTTCTGAGTTTAAGAAGAAGTATTATTCAAAGTAATTAAATTTTACCTTCGTTGTGATGTGTTTCTTGGTTGTTTAAAAAACGCCATCATGGTCCTTGCTTCTTCTTCACTGAGGATTTTCCTTATAAAGGTATCAAGAGAGGTTTCTTTTTGTTTGTGGCGGCATAGTTTTTTGAAATTCCTTCCATGAAAGTGGAAGTTTATCCTAATATGTACAACAATAAGGTTCACACCAATTTTAACTCCTTCGGACCTAATCTATCCAACATCATGATAAACCAGCTCTGAGCTTGGTCTACTAGCGTATATTTTTCACTCCACCTCTTCGGTATCATACTTTTTTTTTGCTCTGCAATGCTTCCAAATTTTCTTTGCACTAGAGTAAGTTCTATCATAATATTCATAAAAAATTATTCGACAGACAATTAAGAATATAATACCGACACTTATATTAAGAATCTCCAGTAGCCACTTTTCCACTTTTTATATATGAGAATCGTCTCATCATATTCTAAGAACGGTGATGTCTATTATGAATATTCTTCTCAGCTAACACATAAGAAATATTGAGAAGGACTTAAGAAAAAAGTAATTTTACCCTTCCTATCTTAAAAATGGTTCCATTTGAACCGGGAATGGTTGTTTTAAGACTCCCATCTGATCCGCGGTTTTTTTCAATTGTGCGTCATGTGAAATCATCCTTAAAATTGAGTGAAAACTTACAAAGATCTCAAAAAATACAAGATTACAACTAAAAAGAAAGTAAGCATAAAATCTCTTCAGGTGAGGGCCGCGGATGCGAATATCTCACTCTCTTAAGGGATTCAAGCCCACCGCCAGAAAAAGATTTTCATGGTCAGCAGTAGTCCATTTGACTTATCCCCGCCAGGATACCAATCGCCTTACAAAAATATATCAATAACTCTAGACAAGAGTTGAGCAAAAACTCCACAAAAAAGAAAAACATCCGTCAAACTAATAAGAACTTCCTTTGGATAACTCTTCACTATATTTATCTTGTGTTTTGTGTTGTTGTGTGTATCAAACCAAATGAAAACCATCACTATTCTATAAGACAAGAAGTCGTCCTAGCTAGCAAATGAATAGAGACACTTGGTAGTAATAATAAAGATAATGGTATTAGGACCGGTGGTACAGAGGTTTACAAAAGGAATATGAGGAAATAAAGATGAAGATCATGGAGAGGGGTAACTAATGTCATCAATGGCTGATGAATATCGCTGCCCAATTTTTAAACGTGCCACCATGAACACTTTCTGTGACTAAAATTGATTGGAGCAATAACACTTGGCCTATGAGCACAGTTTAACTCAAAGTCAAGCAAACATAAAATATATCATAATAAATAATATTAAAATGTTAATCCAACAGTTCTGAATATTAGAATTTAAGGGAAATATTTGTAGAAAAAGATTAGAATGTCTTGATCCTTAGATCTAGAATCCATCCCTAAAACAAGTTGAAATAGGGGTGACCTTAGTCATTTGTAAAACCCAAGAACATTCAAGAGACAAAACTCAAATCAAATAGTGTTCTTCCATAAACAAGTCTTATTTATAGCTTCTCTTCTTTCGTGATTTTCTTTTGTTTTAGTTAATAATTTTGGGTAGCAGAAAGGTTCCAAATTTCTTTCCTTGTTACTAGTTCTATAAGAAAACAAGGGATGACAGATATATATTTATATATAATATATTTATTAGATAATATATAATAATATCTATATATAGAGAGAGGAGAGAGAGAGTGGAAGTCCAGCATAAATCACTTGTCATGTGAACATGATTACTATTTTAATTTGTTTAGGTAAGCCTACTGTAAATGAGAAAGATGATAAAAGTGCTAAAGAATTCTGAGATGGTGTTGGGTGGTAAATGTAATAAAATGTAAAATGAATAAATCTAGAGAGAGCTCTTACCACCTACAACTGTCCATGTGGATCCACTACTAGAAAAAATTCTGTAGACAAATATTTACCCAACAATATTAATATGATTTGTTGAATTAGATACTCATTCGCAAGGGTTAAAACTTGCAATAGAAAATTAGGACCCTGATGAAACACCTTTAAAAAACAAATCGCTGCATTAGTATACAACCGTTGCCTTAGTATCCTTTAATTGCCACACGGTTATTACACATCGTGTCGTAGGACTCTATGGCAACGGTTTCCAACAATTATTTCATCCTCTTATTCACTAACACCCGCCAAAATTTTATTTTTTTTAATTAACTGTAAAAGTAAGAAAAGGTAAATATCATATCAGGTCATTTTTCCTACTCGAAGATACGGACGCCATTCTCATAGGCCAACGATGCCATTCTCTCTGAAAAAGAACAAAATTCATCTTCTTTTCATGTGTGTCCTTGAAACCATTCTGGTGTTCTTGAAATTTCTTGTCAAGTCTACACTTGGATCTTATTCTTGTTGGGTTTGTATGTTTCACAAAGACTACATGTATGTTGTATTTCATCTTCTTCAAAAGTTATAATTTATTAGAAGCTAGGGTTCGTGACAAATGAGTTGATGTGAAGTTTAAAGTTATTGTTTTTGCTAGAGTTTATTGTTATAAGTAATCTTATTGTGCATTATCGTGTGTATCTCGATTTGGTGAACATTGGAGAATATCTGCAAAATGTTTAGAGGGAAACTCTCAGTTTTGGAAGGGAAGAGCTAATGTTATTGAAAAGATGAGCTTCGATTCTTCAATATGCATGATAGTTCTTATCTATTGAAAAAGCTTTTTTTTTTTTACAGGACAAACGCTTATAAGTAAATAAAATCTTCAATTTGCATTGATAATTTTAGTTATTAAAGTATTTCTCTCTAATAATCATTGAGTCAAGATTAGGGATTGTTTGTTCTCTCTTTTGAGTATATTTTTCAAGTTCTAAGGTTATTGTTTTCTCCTTCTTGTCTTGATTTTGTTTAGTGGAAACAAAACACAGTTGGTCATACAAGCTCAGCTCACTCTCAAAAAGAGGTAATGCTCCTGTTTCTCTTTTTTTTTTTAACTTGATGTACATACTGTTGCAGAATCTTTTTCCTGCTTAAAAATTAAGTCTTTCCAAAAACATTGAAAAATAAACTTAGCTTCAATTAAAGTAATCAAAGTACATTTGAATTTAGAGCATTTATTTTGTTTGAATGTTATAATAACCGGATGGAGTAGTATATGTTTTTGCTATTTTGCTTATCATAGTTTTTGACTGCGTGAATGCATCTTTGCAAAATTGTATTTCAAGGATTAGGTATAAAGTGTTGAAAATAAATAGAAATGTACGTCTCGTTATATTGTCAGCTTGGTTGTCATATATTAGAAAAACAGTCATTTTTGTACCTGTGTCCACAAGGTGTTTTGTGGTTTGAAGCGAACAAAAATCTATGTAACGTAATCACTTACTCACATTGTGAATGAACCTGCACATTATTTATTTAATGTTCTTGTTTATGTTAACTTTGATATAATGGTCAAGTTGGTAAAGTTATGTTTCTCTACTAATCTCTGTTCGTTATTGCCTTATTATTATTCAATTAAATATCCATATACCTCATGTTTTTCAATTTGGTTTGATGTAAGTTTCGAATGTTGGAAAATTTTCACTTTAAGTTTTAATGTAAAAGAGTATTAATGATAAATTTTTATTTGTTATGAGTTAAGAGCTTCAGATAACTAGATCATTCAGTTACTCTGCACAGTGAACTCCATCGGTCCATTCCTTTCCCCAATGATACCAATGCAAGAAGTCCTATTTTCTGACACAGTTGTGTTGTGGTGGTGTGTATTCTTCTTGAAAAGGAACAGAAGTTCGACGGTCGGAGATTTTTTAATGTTATGATTGGGTTGCAGGTGCTTTCAACAGCATATTGGTTCATGAATAAATTGAGCAGAACCCCGATGTCTTGTTATCATATAAAAAGGCTTTGATTACGAAATTAACTCATTTAAGCTTTGAGCACCGAATTAAAACCTAATATATTAGTAGTTCTTGTTTCCCTTTAAGATCATTTTTTATGATTAACAATTGTTATTTTTCTTTTTTTAATCATTTCTGCTTTTGGAATACAGTGAGTAGACCTTGGGGAGTTACGCACCAAATAAGGCTTGGAAGTGTAACAAACCTACTCTAAGGCTGCTTCTAGTGTGGATCTCATGTCAAACATATAACATTATATCAAAGTTCTCTATGGCTGCTCTTGTCTTTTCTTATAAATTTGAAAGTTTAGTTTTACTATTCAGTTGCTTAGTTTATTTAGTAAGGTTATGACTTATATTTGTTGTCTTTTCATGATTTTCTTTACCTTAAATGTTGTTAGATTAGAAGCCTGTTTAATTAGAGATACACACCCAACTCAACTTATACCCCCAAATTGCCTAGTTGCTAGTTATGCTTGTCTTAAATTTAAACAGGTTTATAAATTACTAAAGTTTTATGGTAGTGCGATTTCCTGCTTAAAAGATGTATATTTGTAACACCTCATAGCCAAATAGAACAAAAATCAGGCTTATAGAAAAAATGGCAGGTGAACACCAATGGTCGGCATCGAGTGGGACCGTATCCTGATCCACGTCTATCCTGCAACACCATCGATGGGATTTATAAACTTCCAAAAATTTTGAGCCTAGAAACAATAGTTAAGTCTGGAATGATGGGACGGACTTACGGGTCGCAGATCAGTGACGGTCATAGTACGTGACCGTAATCGATGCCCCCATTCACCCACTCTTCTGATAAGATTACATATGGACTAGCACGGTCAGTTAGTGGACCTCGGTCGATAGGTAGACACAATTTGAAGCTAATTAAGGGGAAAATGCAATGGGTCCAACTTTGAATGCGTCATAAACTCTAGAAAAAATGAATTAGAGTGTTCCATCACCTACACCACAAATAGACTAATTGAAAATTATCTTTCATAGCCACCGACCTTGCTAAAATCAGACTTCTTAGGAACAAGTATGCCCAGTTTACTAAAGTCTGTCGAACAAGCAGTAGACGGGATCCCAACGGCGGGGCTGTCGGCCACCAGCTCCAAGAGCGGATGTCAGTCTGGAGGTAGTTGGGCATGACAGCAAACTTACCCAAAGGGGTATTTTATCTTTTTCACTTCGTTTAATCCCTTAAGGTTACCATTTTGACCCTAAATAATCAAATTTTGGCGAAAAAGCTTTCGTTGTACGGATCATCAGTTCCTTTCCGTATAGAAATTCAGAAAGACTTAAAAAGACCACTGCGAGAAATGAGCTTTGATAAAGCTCAAAGATCTTCCCGTAATTCATTGCTAATGTAGTCAGTTTAAGCTAGAAACATAATAAAAGATATCTACTCAATCATTAAATAAAGTTAGAAAAATTAGAAAGAAGAAGAAAACGAGGAAAATCTAAAGACCCTTAATTCAGAACACCACAACCTCTAGCAGTTCCAGCCCCAAACCTAACTATTTTTCGTGGATTTCAACCAGGTATGTGGGACTTTAACTAGGGGTTCCTTTCACCCATTAGTCCCTTGTGTTTCAGCTAGATCTTGATTCTATATCATAAGTGACCTAGGTTTCTTAGAACTTCATGAACTTATCAGTTTTATGTTCCAAATAAGATTATCATGTTATTATTCAGTTTAGCATGAATTTCAGAACTCAGTTTGTATTTTTTAAGTTCTTGAATTACACATGCTAGTTTGATATTTCAGCCACTTCAGATATGCATGCCTTCAGTTAAATGCATAATTGCTAGGTTAATTGTTGCCATTCTCAGTTGGCATTGTGTTCGTTTTGATCGATCCCTTATTTCACAAAAAATCTAACATAATCAGTAAATTTACAGAATCAATGGGAAGTAGCATAATTACCGAGGTAAACAGGGTTTAGCATACCCAATAGTCCCAGAACTACTAGCCAAGTAGGTTGTAAGTCCCCTCTGTGAGCAAATAGTTTAGTGATCACGCCAGTATGCCTGTATACCTTTGGCAGGGTATATTGGGTCCTCTCAATGGGGCATATGCATCGGATTCCAAATTTAGCTCACGTGGTTTTAATATCGGTTATTAGTATATCCCACAGTTCAGTCAGACTCTTTGCATTGACCATTTATCAGTATATTCAATATTCAATTTCATCATGTTTAAATTGGTCATTGCAATCCATTGCTCAAATTCGTTTTCATTTCAGATTATTATACTTGCTAATATGCTTAATCATTATGTTATATTTAGCTTTACTCTATCCTACATCTCAGTACCCTTTCAAGTACTGACGCATACTTGCACTACATCTTCTCTGATAAGGTTTCAGGTTCTCGCATCCAATCATGCATGATCATTTCCAATCTCCAGTTTAGCAGACTCAGTGGTGAGTCCTCATTCTCCTAGGACAAATATCATGAGTGTCATTTCAAGTGCTCTATTCATTAGTTCATTTTGTCTAGATTTAGTTGGGGCTTGTCCCGGTATTTTCTAGTCCCGTTTAGAGGCTTGATTTCAGACATAGTTAGATTCATTTAGTATTGAGTTAATATTTCCTCGGTACAAACTCATTGTTTTCAAAATATCTCCGTTCTAGAATTTGGGGTATTCCTCATCTTTTAGATTTAAAACTATGATTTAGCTTCCGCATCACATTTTGTTATCTTTAGTATGCGCATCGATCAAGCAAGCATGGATTAGCTTGGGATTACTTGTGGTTCTTTATTCCGGGTCCACGCCCTAGGAGGGTTGCTCGGGCGTGACAAAACTTGGGTATCAGAGCACTAGGTTCAAGAGTCCTAGGATTATCCAAAGTCGCACTAAGTAAGTCATTTCTTCATGGGTGTGAAGTGCACCACATCTAATGAGAAGGGGCTAATGAAGTGGGTTTTTTTAGGAAAACCTTCACTTTCTTGTTACGCTTATCGTGTGTGAGGTATGATCTATACACTTCTAACTTGATGTTCTACATTTCAGATCATGCCTCCTCGAGAGCTAATGCCTAGGATGCAAATGCACTCCTCTGTTACCAGATCAGGAAGTCGCGCATACTGAGTTCAGAAAGGCTATACAGATTGTGGCTCACAGTATTGACTAAAACCGAACAATTGGGGTTCATGCTATGTGAATAAAAATGGTGATCAGTAGCACAAAGGGTCCTTTGACTTTTTTTAGGCTGAATCCCTCCTGAGTTTCTTAGGATTGAAAGCTATGATGTCCTTAATGATATCTTGGATGAGATCAATAAGATCTTTGAGTTAATGCCCAGTTACTAGAAGAGATCCGGGTTTTAGTTACATCATACCAGTTGAGGATGTTTCTCATATGTGGTACAATCAGTGGAAGGACGATGGGATGCAATGCGACTACTATTACGTGGGACTGCTTTTAGTGGAGATGTTTTCTCGACAGGTTTTTCCCAACATATGTGAGAGAAGAAAAAAAGCCAAAAGAATTCATGAACTTAAGGCAGTGTAACATGACACTAACAAGTGTATGGGCTCAAGTTTGAACAACTCTCCAGGTTATGCGCCTCAACATGGTTGTTGTCTCCAAGGCTCAAGAAAGTTTTTGTATAGGATGTCAGATTTGGGTGAAAACTGAGTGCAAAAATGCGATATTACTTCTGATATATGAACATCTGCTAGACTTATGACTCCTGCTCTAGTCAGTGTGAGGAATGATAACTTACTGAATCATGCTAGGAAATAAGGCTAGCGGACTGGGAACTATGATATTCTCATTCAGAAATTGGGTGGTGGAAATCACATCGCTGGTCAGCAAAAGTTTTTCTCCAGTCCCATTCCTCATTTTATGTTCCATCCTCCCAAGAACAGGAATGACCAGAAGGGTAGATCACCAGGCTCTAAATCTCATGGAAGTGTTTCAGCACCAAGACTTACCCCACTTGACCTAAGTGTGGTAGAACCATCCGGGTGTTGAGTGTCTTGGGCAGAAAAGCGGGATATTTTGGGTGCGTCAACTGTTCACAGGTTGAGTTTGGATTTTCCTTCTAAAAAGGTCAAGAAGGTGGTAATGGTGAGCTTAGTCTACAAAAACTTCAGCAGCACCATCATCGCTCCAACTCTCGGTTCATCGTACAGTGGCGTCAGGCTCCAGAATAGGTTGTATGCTCTTCAGGGCTCACCAGGATAGGCAGGTTTCCTCTGAATGTAGTCATTGGTACTTACGTGTCTTTGACCTTGATGTTTAATGCATTGTTATATCCAAGGGAGACTCTTTCCTTTTATAACTCCTTACTTCAATCCAATTCAATTCGTCTAAGAACTCTCTCAGAACCTTTCTCAGTCTCTACTCTATTTGGTGACCCCCAGTTTTTAGCTAGACGGTAATACTAAAAATGCCCTGTACAGTCTCTGAGAAGTCACCTCAGCAGATCTAGTAGAATTAGAAATGGTAGACTTCGATGTCATGTCCTAAGAGCATTGAATTGTTTACACTCATGTTATTCCTCAGTCGAGTGTAATAACTAGGATTGTTTCGTTTTTCGGTTTTCATAAGGAGACCAATCTTAATGGAATGGGTAGTAGCTTATCGCCTATGTGGTCGATTTGATCTTCTACCTAAGCCATAAAATGAAGACTAAGGTTATCTCTTCATACTAGTTCGGGTTTAGGATTCTAGACTTTGAAACCTCCAACTCTTGGTCGTTCCATAGTCTGTGAGTTTCCAAAGTATTTCAAAAGAATCTCCTGAAGTCCCTCCCGAAAGGGAAATCGACTTGGATTGATCTCCTTCCAATACCCATGCTATTTCGATTTATTCCTCCTTACAAATTGGCTCCTCCAGCAATCTTAAGGAATTGAAAATCATTTTGACCTAAGACAGTTGACCTAAGGAAATCGCATTAGCCCTGAATTTAGTTTTTCATTTAGATTATTATACTTCTAATTAATGTTTTGTCATTTATTTTTTAATTTCACAGCGTTACTCTATCCTAGTGCTCATAACCTTTCAAGTACTGACGCATCATGCGCTACCTCTTCTCGTGATGTAGGTTCAGGTTCTTCACATCTGATCACGCATGATATCCGATTCTGATCTCTCAGTTCAGCAGATTCAGAGGTGAGTCCTCATTCTCCGCTCCGAGGAACAACATCATGAGTGGATTTTCAGCCCTTATTCAATTGTTTCAATTTTGCTAGATTTAGCTGGTGGCTTGTCCCAGTATTTCTAGTCTAGTTTTAGATCTTATTCAGACCTAGTTTAGATTCAACTTAGTATTGATTTACTATTTGCCATGTATTAAAGTCATTGTTTTCAATATCTAGTTATAGAATTGGTTTATTCCCCATCTTTTTTCAGATTTAATTATTGATTAGCGTCCGCATCAGTTTATTAGCTTTAGTAATGCCTCATGATTCTGCCGCATGGTTACTGGGATAGCCTGTGGTTTTTAGTTCATGCTCGCATCTCGGGGTTAGCTCGCGGTGTGATAATATTCACTTATCTCTTAATTTTGTCATTGAGTTTTCTTTATTCTACTCTCATTTCCATTGATCGTGTATGAATACTTATTTTACTCTTTTTTTGTGTGTTTATAATCATTCCTAGTTGATTTGTTTTCCTCGTACATGTACTCTGTAAATGTTGTGGCATGTATAGTTAGTTTGAGTATTAGCAAGATTTCGCCTTTATATGTGACTTTTCCTATTAGTCTTTTTTTTTTTCTGATTCATGTTTCTATTTGAGTTGACAATTGTTGATTCTGGAACTAATTTAGAGTAGATATTGGGTCTGGTTGAAACAGTAACTCTGTCCTCTCAAGGGGGAGCATGCCAGTATCCGTGTGCTTGCTTAATAACTTTCTTGTGTGAAAAAGTTGTGTCTTTGACAAAATAATTGAAGTTTTGTATTTTTTTTAAATGAAATCCATTACATCTTCTAAGTGTTTAGATTTATCAAAATTGTTTGACTTTGTTTTTTAGTGTCCTTATTATCTTTAAGATTGAGTTTTTTAGATTTTAAGTTAAGTCTTTTTTACTTTTTTTCTCTTTTAACAATTGGAATTATAGGTATTTGGTATTGTTAAGTAGACAATTAATTATGGTATAACAAATATTTCAAGGAAAACAAGACCTTTAGTTATGTTGTTTTACAAAATAACTAGATCTCATATCAAAATCTTCCTTTGTTTAATGTCCTTATCTGGTACAATTGATTTGGTGGAAATATAGAATATTCATATTAAAGGGATAAGGAGATAAAACGTTGTATTGGTCACACCGGAGATCCCCAATGAGTATATCAGTGATGCTAATAACTTTGTTGATAGAACCTTTTTGAATGAGCTTCCAAAGGAGATGAAATATTGTGGTCCTTTTAAAAAGTGTGCTAATTTTAAGTGGCATCATGAAATATTGTAGAGTATCACTTGGTTTGTTTCTGGAGGTTTTCGGTACAGGTTACTAACACCCAATGGTATTTTTCAGGGGGAAAGTATTTCCTTGAGAATATCCAAATCATAATAAGGAAGCTCCAACAGTGCGTTGGCAATCTTGATGGCCTATTCATGATACTTTAGAGACTGTTGCAGGTGATTTGGGGATTTGAGGAGTGCGAGAGGGGTTTTCCGACGATGCAAAGAATTTTATAAATTAGTTGTAAGAATGTAACAAGATTTATATCCTGGGTGTAATAATTTCTAGAATTGACTTTCACCTGTTCGATTATTCTTGTTCAAATGCAATGCCGTTCATGGTTTGAGTATGTGGCCCATGGAGACTTGCTAACCGGTTAAAAGACATTTCAATTTGCTCATATACTTGAGTTGTTTCACAAGGCAAAATATGATGAACAGATTTGGGTCTTGATTATAAAAAATAATGCATGATCTAATTATTCCCGCTGTGAATTTTAGAAGGAACATAATTATTCTGTTGTGGCTCGCCTAGATGGAAGTCTGTGTAATGATCCCTTTGACTAATGAAAGCACAAAATTTCCCACAAAGATTTTTAAGGTACCTTCCCTTAAAACTATGCTTCAGAGAATCGTCATGTTCCTAAAAGCTGTCCAATATGAAATGGCATGATACTAAACGACCCAAAGATGGAAATATAAGGCATGCGGGTGATGAGGAAGCTTGGAAGAATTTTGATTCCTTGCACGAAGATTTTGCTAGAGATCCTCGTAATGCTAGATTGGGTCTTTCAGGTGATGGTTTTGACCCATTTTGAACCATTAGTATTTCCCATAGCACATGGCCTGTTATGTTAATGAATTATAATTTATCGTCATGGATTTGCATGAAATCGGAGTATATGATATTATCTATGATCATTTCAGGTCCATCGTCTCCAGGAAAGGATATTGATTTCTACCTTCAACCACTAATTGTTGAATTGAATGAATTGTGGGAAACTGGGATGGAAACATATGATGATGATTCTGACCAAATTTTTCAATTGTGTGCAGCCATATTGTGGACAATAAATGATTTTCTAGCATATGCAATGCTTTCTGGTTGAGCACAAAAGGAACAAAGTCCTGCCTAACTTGTAATCATATTACATACTCTCAATATCTCAAGCATAGTTGTAAGATGTGTTACATGGGTCATCGAGCATTCTTACCTCCTGATCATCCATTTCGAAGAGATAAGAAATCATTTGATGGTAAAGAAGATCACAGATCTGCACCTACTCCTTTATCATATACAGAAGTATTGGAAGAGTTTCATGGATTCAGTAATGTTTTCCGAAAGAGTCAAAAGAGGAAGTGTTATGGCAGTGAGGGTCCATGGAAAAAAAGATTCATTTTTTTCTGAATTGACATACTGGTGACATAACAAACTGAGGCACAATCTTGATATGATGCACGTAGAAAAAAATATTTGTGACAGTTTGCTCGGGACTTTGTTGTATGTAATTCGAAAGTCAAAGACCATGTTAATTCTTGATATGACTTAAAAGAAATGGGGATACGAAAGGAGCTTCAACCAGTAAAAGATGATAATGAAAAAGTTTATTTGGCTAAAGCTTGTCTCTGCATGAAACCAGAAGAGAAGAAGTTGTTTGCACTGTTCTTAAAAATTTCAAATTACCAAAAGGTTGTGTTTCAAATATATCAAGATGTGAGGAAGTGTATGAGATAAAAATATCAGGTTACAAGCGCCATTATGCTCATTTCATAATGCATTGCTTGCTCCAAGTTGTTGTTAGAAAAGTGTTGCCTAAAAAAGTTTTTATAGCCTTGATTCGGTTGGGGAACTTATTTCGAGTCATAAGTGGCGAGGTGATAAGGATAAAAGATCTTGATAAAATGCAGTCTGAAATCAATGAGATTATATGTGACCTTGAAAAGATTTTCCCTCCATCCCTTTTTGATATAATGGTACATCTGCCGATCTATTTAGTAAATGAAGTTAAGCTTGGGGGTCCGATACATCTTTATTGGATGTATTCCACTGAAAGAAACCTATGTTTTTTAAAGGGGCTTGTTCGTAATCGATTTCATCTAGAAGAATCTATACTAGAGGTATTCGTGTCACTAGAGCGCGTGAATTTATGTTCCAGATACCTACATACTGGAGTGAAAACATAATTCAGTCGATACCAATTAGAGAATGAGCAGGGAACTGAAACAAAGGGAGATAATTTGTCACATATATTCCCTAAATGGCCATCCGATTGGAAGGGAGAAAAAAAAGCAAAGGCTCAATTTCTCATATGGATCTCTATTATGTCTGATTTACATCGATATGCATGGTATTAATATAGGATATGAAAAAATGGAGAATTTATATGTAAGATATATGTCACTTCTATTAAAAATTTCAATATTTTTTATATGATAACAAACTTTGAGTTGAGACATGCTAATTTTAATATGTGTTTGCGGGACATAGACTGTAATGGGACAATCATAGTAGCTCAAATGCATGGATTAGAGCACAAATTAGTTAAAATTGGCAAACTGGTTAAGAAGAAGTTAAATTTGGTGAAGTGTATGAAACATTACTACAACTTTCAAAAGGGTCCTAATACTACGGCAAAAAATATATACAGCATATTTCATCAAATGGATTCATTTCATACAATGGAAACGAGAATAGTCAAGGTAAGAATCAGAAAAGAACCTATGGAGTGACGTTATCAACAACGCTGATATTTTGATTAGTGCTAGAGACCAAAACCTTTTGAATTGGATAGGCTGTCTATTAAAAATCTATTCAAGATATTAATGATATCGTTATTGGGGTTGGATTTAGTGTGCGTGTGTTTAAATGTGATTGGTTTTCGTAATGAAAGTAGGTGAATATGGATCAACTCGGGCATACTTCACACGTTATGCAGTACTGAAGAGTCCATTTGTAAGCATCTCAAGCAGTCAAGTTTTATTGTGGAGGATAAGGTGAGAAAGATTTTTATGCAAGGAACTAAAAGGGAATGTGATTTATTTGGTTTAGACAAAAAGGTCAGAATGCCCTAATATTGGAGACAATTTTTTGGGGAGCCAGACAATGACATTGGAAATCAATGGAATATATGAGGTTGAAGTTGATCTTAGATGGACGAGAGAGATTTACCTAGTGGCTGTCATTGATTAATGTCAAAAATCATTATCAACATTCAAATTCTTGAAGAAGATTCATTGGACACATTAAAAGAAGAAGAGGACTTTTGATGGATTGTCGATTATTGAATTGGATGGTGGCTCATGAGTAGCCAAGGAATTTTTAAACTTCTTTAATATAGCTATATGGCATTTTCTTATAGGTACTACTGCATTGAATGAAGGAAATTGAATGAATGCTGATTTGCATCCTTATTTTATTATTATTGTGTACTTCGGCTTTTGGTTTTCTAAAATATTATTAGAGATTTCTTAAGTGCTTCTTTGATGGATGAAATGAGCTGATTGATTTTGTCAGAAATCATATCATGAATCAGGTAGAGAAGCGGTGATTCTGATTTCGGCTTCACCCTTCTCCTTTTACTAGTTCATTTTGTTTGTTACTTTAATGGATTTTCGCTGATTCTGCTTTGTCTTCTGATTTTGTTGGATGTCTCAACTCCTATGTTGTATCTCTCTTTTTTTACAGTAGGCAGTACTTTGTAGTAATTAAATAACGAGTCTCTTAAATAGTAAGGAATAGAGAAGCAAGAGCAAATGTTTCCAGTGGGAAACGATCACCACTTTGGCAAATCAAACAGAAAATTGTGCTAGCTAGAAAAGACAAGATCTAATCGCTGAAAAGTGTCCAAACGTCTAACGGATATAACTGAAGACAAGATCTTGTAGAATCAACAGTTAGAGACCGGAGTTCCTTACAAGTTGAATCAACTAACACTGTGGTAGTTGAACCGCAGAAGGAACAATTTCAATTGAATTCTACTACTTTGAAGAAAAAGAAAACGAACAATGTGCAGAACAAGGCCAGAACATCAATATTTTATTTATATATGCTTTTTTTTTTTATTAGACATCAAATTACAAATACACTTGGAAGGGTTATATTTATTTGGGTATTATTGTAGACGACTCTATAACAAGACCAAAGAGGTCAAACAAAGATTGTATATGACATGGTAAGGTATGATCGTAAATGACTATATTGAATAAAATTGGTAGCCAGTCTGCGTACCGAGTAAATGATGTGTGAGAGAGTTGAGCGCTTCACGGTACACTTGCTAGAATGCGACCTTGACCTCTTTTTTTAAGTTTATAGAAAATTGGAAGCTGATGGACACCAAAAGATGATTGTGGGATTAAACCAAGATGAGAAGTATTCAAAATTTTC
This sequence comes from Solanum habrochaites, assembly GCA_027704765.1. NCBI lineage: Eukaryota > Viridiplantae > Streptophyta > Magnoliopsida > Solanales > Solanaceae > Solanum > Solanum habrochaites. Next base: position 18,932 of record JAKWJA010000947.1, on the reverse strand, counting down.
TGTTAAGTAAATATATTTAAAATTATTACACTCACTCAATGTTCAATGTTTCAGAGAAATATGAATTCCCAGAAATTGGTGTAGATGGACTTTACACAACAGTTTTTAAGAAGTGGAGGGAAGGCGGTAAGTTTTGATTTGAAAAACACTACTTTGAATGCCATAAGTAATGTGAATTCAGATGGAAAAACAAGCCCTGCTGATGATTGTTCCAAACATCTCAATTTTAGGACCTTCTTAAATATTAGAACTCGGAAAAAGTTCCAGGAAGTCTACTAGTTTGTAGTGTTCAATTATGTTAAGCTAGAGTTTACATTATAAATTTCCCTTCTGTCCTGTTGGATACGAGAACACTGGTACTACATTGTTTTCTTGGTTGAAACTTTAATCCTTATGTATTTAGTTACTTCTCTTTTAGAAAGAGTTAATTGTGATTAGCTGATTTTGTGGTTATTTTGCTCGTAATTTACCAAAAACTTTAAGTTATTGTAAAAGAGCTCTTTTCTTCTTAACTGCATCACTGGCAGTGTCTATTATTTTGAGAACCACTAAGCTTTATTTTTATACTGAAATCACTGGAAAGAATCTATTTTATCTATAAAAATCAATAGATCATATGAAATTTCTAGTTTATTTGCAGAAATTTCAAAAAATCAATAGTGAGAAACCGGGAGAAAAAAGTTTAAGAAGCCAACATACGTTGGCAAGGAAAAGCTGTGCTTTAGTTTCGCAATGATTGGTATGAGCTCTGCGTAGCATTGAAAAAAAAAAACTTGTCACATTTTAAAGAAAAATGTTGATATCCATTTTAATTGTCTTACAAAGGGAAAAGAGAGGAAAACTAGTGTTCTCCATAACCTAAGGAATTTTTTTGGTTACAAGAAAAAGAAGGCTCAATCGATCATACAGATACTATGAAGATACAGCTAGTAAAATGTGTATTTATCTAATTTTTATTTGATTTTTTGAATTTGTTTTTCATATTTACTCTTTATATGTGTACTTGAATTCTGTTGTTTTGTTAATAAGTAAAATGTATATTATAGGATGCGATGGATCACATGAAATGCAACAAAAAAGAAGATAGAAAATGAGCAATTGAGGCATTTTTAATCTGACATGGATCAGAAATCCCAGGATGTTTGATGATGATATGTAAGAGGGGTTCAGAAAACTACTTGAAAGCGAAAGTGGGACATTTGAAGCCTTGTCAAATGACAAAAAAATTACCTCATGAAAAAGATGGAAGAGAGAATGATGAGGAAAACAAAAAATGAGAGGAAAAAATTGAGATACAGAACGCACAGTTCTGACCAACAAAAGACCACGACGACGACAAGAAATTGTAGAATGTCATAACAAAAACTTCAGCGTTCAGGCCACCAATGGATGCTACATGTTTTTATAGAAACATAGTGCTGCTCCTCAACCACAAAACAACTCCAATTTTATCAGGTCCATCGTCTTTTCATTACCGTAGCAACATCAAGGTAGAACCCCTTCCTTCTTCTTCATTTTCTTTACTAATGCTTTTGAGTTTCTTGTTTGTTTCCATATTCATATATGGGATTGTTATGTAACTCACTTTCTCTCACTTTTTTTTTTATTGCCCACACTCTACACTTAATATTCTGGTATTATTGTTGGTTGCTGAACTACACGGATCCTTTGTAGTTGTATCGAAGTTGATATTATAGAGTTTAGTTTACTATATTGCATAGGTCTAGGTGTTGTTAGTTTTTGAGTAATTGGGATCATATTTTATTTGTGATTTACGTTTGTTTTCTAATGTATATGTTTTGTTGTATTTCCTCTGATTGCCGATACATCAAAATTAATTCTCAAATAAGAAGTAAAGCAGTTGTGTCAAGTTAAAATAACCCAATAAGAGCGTTGGGATCGTTCCCGAGGAAAAGAGTCTAGAGGAAACTTCAATGGTTATTTACTAATTGTTTGGTCAAGAAATTCCCGGAAAGTAACAACAATAAAAGGGCGGGTTTTGTAATTCTAAATGAGTGAAAATTAAATAACAAAATGAAAGGACAACTTAACAGCTTTGAATGTTGGAGTTTAATCATTAATCAAAGTAATGGGTTTACGTGTCCCACAGGTTCATAACTTGATTAATTCTAACTTATAACAATTCTTCCTAGTATGTTGCATGCAAAGTGATAAGTTATGTATTTGTAAATCTTGGTACGCATTAAAAATATCCACTTCCGCACTTGGTCCGGCTACGTGTGTTGTTTCCGAACCCTTATCCTTACCTATATTAAGGCATGTATTCGATATTTGACTAAGTTATTACTTCGTACCATCAATACTAGCCTATTAATAGTATACACAAAATCTATGTCTATAATTCTTTCCTAATATCCTACCTCCTTGGTCTGGGCAACAATGCATTAAGGCGGGATGTTTCTAACGTTGACATATGTTTAATTCCAAAGACTTTTACGCGAAAAAAAGATTATTAATACATGCAAGGACACTATTCTAGAAGAATTGGGATTTTAGTTAGGGGTTTATCTCATATTTTGCATATGGTTCCAATAACCATATTTATGGGTTTAGTTATCATGGCTATAAACAAATATTCAAATATTAATAAGAGTTCATGTACTTACTTCAATGAGAAAGAATAATTAAAATCCAAAAAGTTTGCTTATTAATCACCAAACATCACTTGAAGAATTCTGAAGAAATCAATAATATCACAAAAAGTCTAATGATTATCAAGAATATCCATAAATTTGTTACCAATACGGAGCTTAACATCTAAGAGCTAACTATCTGGTGTCTAACTATCTGGTGTCTAAACTCAAACAAGGTTTTTTGAACTATTATAAAATAACACAAAAACCTTATTAAAAAGGATTTATTTTCTGGAAAATTCTACCAAAATGCGGGCCTGGGTCGAGGACCTCCGCGAAGGACGTACGTGGGCATGAGGACCTTCAGGACTCCGTGTCCCATACTTGTCAATTTATTTGTGCTCTCTTCCTTCCCCTCAGACGGACTTATGCGGACCGTAATAGGGCAAACGGCCGTCGGAGGGTCTTCGTTCCAAAAAACTTCAACACTGGAATACTGGGGGTACTGGGTCAATTCTATATCTCAACCGACGAACTGCAGGACGGCCTTCGCTAGCAACGAGGCCGTCACAAGACTTGTAATTACCACATTGGTCGAATTCCCCTCTTCCTTCAGCAGCTACACTACGCTGTACCTACAGACCGTCACAAGCATGAAGCGACCGTTCAATGCTCCGTTTAAGTGGTCTCTTTGCCCATCTTCGCTCAAAAATCTCCGCATTCAGCTTTGGACAGATTTCCTGCAAAACAAGAGAAACCTTATTATAAAAATAGCACAAAACGTTTTCGGATACTAAACGTAAGGAAAAGTATTAATTATACGTGGAAAACACGGTATATCAACACCCTCAACTTAAATTTGTTATTTGTCTATCAAGTGATTGCAACTATGACGCACTACCAATCTTTGTACAATAGTTCATGTTTTATCTTTTGCCAATCATTTGGCTATCAACATGATAATCTCATCAAATAATGCATGCTATCACTGTTAGTTTTGAAATTTAGTGGATCAGAACATGACAAGACTAACCATACATTAACACATGACTATTCAATTTTCCACCGATGGTGCTAACAATCCGGAGTAATGCAACTAGTGCCCTCACTTTTAGAAAAAAATCCCATTTTTCAACAATGATTTCAGTTTAAGTATAACGATTTATTTACAAACTAGCTCTCAGAAAAAAGTAACCATCTTCAACATATTGCCAAAGCTGGCCCTATTTCATTGCTTTAAGTGCGCTATACAACCCTTAAGGATCACGATTGGACTTTTTTAGCTTTGTTGTAACATAGGCTAAGGGAAGTAGGATATATTAGGTATACTTTAGTGACTTGTTGACTCCTTGACATATCGGTTAAACTTCCCTCTTTTATCGTTTTCTCTCTCCCAGGTTCTTCTCATCATTCTTTCACCTTGCTATTTTCTCTTATTGCTTCATTGGTGTAAGTGACTCTCTTCTTTCTTGCTTGTATTTCTTGTATAGATTTTTCTTTTACTTTTCATTTAACTAATCTTGAGTACCACTTTATTTTTTTCTCTATCTCTGTTCTTTCAAACCCAATTTCTAGGCTATTTCTTCCTAATAGCACCCTCAAATAAATGGGCTTTACCATGAGTCAAGGTCAATCACAATACCCCAATTGAGTCAGGGCCATAACGAAGGTTGGTCAATGCAGTAGCCAGATGAAGAAGGTTTCCCAGAAAAGAAGGTTGTTCATGCATTAATAAAGGTTGTATTGCATAGCCAGAGAAGGCCCATAACGAAGGGTGGTTCCAGAAAGATCCAGTTGGTGTGAAAAAAGGGAAAGGTCTAATTTAAGCTCAGATTAATTGGGATCAAGAAGGATAATTTCATTGCGTTTCTTTTATTTAGGCTAGAAATGGCTATAGTGAATAAGAGTCTATGCTCTTTTTCCTATTGTCTATTCAGGCGCTACTTTTAGCAGGACTAACCAGGCAAGTTCTAGCTCAGTCCAATAGTGGGACTATTAAAATTTTCCTCACACTCACTTGACACTCATCAAATCATTAACCAGCGTGTCAGACACACTAGTTCGAATTATTTAAGACTTTAGGGTAATGCAATGGTGTAACTCTATTCATGCTTAGAGCCACACCAATTATAGTTATTATGCCTAGTCATGCTTATTTTTAGTTATCCGGGATATCATTTTAGCCATCATGCCCAGGGGGGACAAATTTTTAAACTCTTACAAAAATATAAAACAGTCAGGTTCAAATAAAAAAGTAATCAGTCTTTTAGGGGAAAAAGAACCACAGGAAAAGAAAACCACAAAAAGAGGATAGTGCAGGGCTACTCAGACTTCACCCTAACACTCACTATCATTTACCCCACCCCATAAAAAAACATGCAATTGTCCCCATGGCATACAATTTAAAAATGAGTTGGAGGTGAAGCATAACCTGTGGCCAAAGCGCCGTCAATCAGCAGCTGGGGGTCCGGTTCCCCGACCCACGTCCTCTGCAATCTGGACACCCTTTTAGTGGTGTCCTCAGCAACGACCACAGCATCAGTAGTGAATCCTGCAATATCTACAGGTGGGAGCTAGACGCCCCGCCGCTAACTCAGATGCTCTCATCTGTGTGCCGCCTCTTCAGAAAGTGGAGGCTATCCGCGCAGCCTCCATCTTCGGCGCTACTTCGTCCTTGCTCGTGCCTAGCTCTCGGCCGTTTCCCTACGCCTTTTGGAACTCTTCGAGGGGGGAGGGGTGCTGGAATTTCTTAAGTAGCAAAAAAGAGGCCGCCAAAAGCGTGTACTAAGCAGGCTAGACAGAAAAGGGGCCTCAGACTACGGCACCCTAGCCTTACAGATCGTGTCGATGTTGCCACGCAAAGATGTCGACTGCAGCCTGAAGCAGCTCGACCAAAATCCACCGGAGGGGTGTCGGGATAGCCTCTCAAATATAAAAGACGTTCCAGGCGCTTAGCTACATCAGTGATTCTTCGCTGTAAACTGACATTTTCTCTATACGGCGCTCTCGGACTCAGTAACGACTTCTGATCTACGGATGGATATGATGCAGAAGAGTGGCCCATTTGTGACTCTAGTTTTTGGACCCTTGCAAGCGGAGACCAGTGCGGTTTAGAGGGCTGTGCGATGAGGAGCTCGGGGACTCGTGCTACTACCCGGATAGACTAGACCGGGTAGTGTCAGTGGTGCCTGTGTAGGCGCATTGTGCGGGGGGCATAGGCTACCGTATCAGCAGATCATCACCAAGTGGGGGCAGCTCTGGACGGGGCCCTCTTGCGTGGGGCCAATTCATTGGCTCGTGTTCCTAATGAGGCGACGTTCAATGGTGCCCTGTCGGGTCCTTAAGCTGATCTACGTGCAATATGGAAACACTGGGGACGCAGATGGCAAAGATCATGTCACGGAAGGGTACGGTAGGGTAGCTGGTAGTGACTTGACTGCCCTCTTGGCATGATGCTTGGAGAAGCCTATGCGAAAAGTCCACCTCTAATTGGCGATATCACCGCCATCAACATGCTACGATCCCAGGTAACGATGTTGTCAGCAGTTGTTGGGGGAGAGGAAGTGACGGACCAGATCCACAAGAACTTGTAGTGGAACGTGAGGTTGGCCTTCTTGATGGCCCCTTCGGCTCCGTCAACACAATCGGCCCCTCTCCATCTTGACAGGTTCAGGGCCTCACCTCTTGGTGGTTCACTCAGTGATGGTCGAGCAATAATTGCCATCCTTAACGATCTGCCAGAGGTAGTCGAAAACTCGGCAGTGAGGGGGAGTCCGAGCAGCATCAATACTCTCGTCGTATAGAAACCGGCAGAGGGCTGGCAGGGAAATGTTCAACCTGTACGCCCCGACTTGGACCTGCTCAGGTGGGGCCCTATTTAGCGGGGCAGGCCCGCCTATCGATCTATGATCGGAGAGTCTCTACGAAGGCATGCGTTAGAATAGAACGCTCGGACATTCTTCGTTGTATCATACAACGGACGTGTGTCCACTCCAAGCGGATTGCATGGGGAAGATATTTGTGGATCCAGGACGGTGGGAGGCTCACTGTCAGACCCGCCGCTCCCAAGGTGAGTGTTTGAGTCATCACTCCTTATCAGTCAGGAACTTGGAGTCGGAGTTAGAAGTCGACTTGAAATTGCCCTCGGACACCCACAACCGGAGGGGCTGGTCGGTGGATTGGGTGGGTTTTAGCGGAAACTGGTGAGCCGTATGGAGTTTTGACAGGTCAGCTATCAGAACCGATGGGTCGAGCTGCAGCCGGTGGCTGGGTGCGGGAACCTCAGCAGAGCCAGAGGAGCTCCTCGGAGAATGATACTCCTAAGGAGCCAGACGCTCATTTTTATGCATTTGTGGAATTCACTTGCTAGATCCTATGTGGCAGCAAGTTATGAAACTAAGAGATATACATGGAACCTCTACTGCCCACTTGGCATGGCGGCTCATCTCATGAGAAAAACATGGGTGAACCTTCCACACCAGGGAAGCAGCACCTCATGTGGAACCACAGGTGAAATATTTTCTAAGAAAAGCTCAATGGTGGAATCTTCCCTCTAAGGGAAGTTTAACACTATGTGGAAACCCCATGGCGTTTTCTCATGGGAAAAGCAAACGCCCTTACATTGTCAAGTCCACTGGTGCAAGTTAGTTTCCTTTTTATTAAAAGCCTTTCTTACGTTACTTCATAAAAACATAGGCTAGGATATTGATTTCTTATGTTATAGCATATTAAAGCACCATTAGTTTAGGGTACACCATGAGCACACCTTTTTAGGCCCCTCTATGAATAGATTTTCATACATGGTGTTTTCGTTACTTGTATGTGGCAAACATTTCACAAACACATAAATGTCCACATATTTTCATATTATAAATGCATTAAGCCTATAGGTGTAACTATATAAGCAATTTCCATATTATAAAACACTGTTAAGAACATATGCAAATTCATTATTTCACCATATCAATACTTAACATCATAGCATATAAAAACATATCATGGTTTTGTCCTTCTATTCATTTATGTGATTAGAACAACCTGGAAGTATAATCAAGGCGCACATTGTGAATGAATAGACAAGGGTCAGACCCTTGCCCTAACTAGTACATGTATCAAGTCATCCCTAGTTAGGGAAAACGTAACATACTTCACATACATGGCCTTACATGCATGTATTAGACATTTAGTGAATATGAAGATCAAACCTTTCTTAGACACCATGAACCTTTACTACCTTGTAAGTATGGATAATGTGTGGTGTTGTGTATAATGGTCAACCATGATTCACATAATTGTCTATCAAAACACATTGAGGAAACCAACCTTTAAGACCATATTTACACTTTCAAGCATAGACCACACAACACATTTAGATATAGGAGGCAAGATAAATCTATTTACCACTTTAAGGCTCTTAACATTATCTATTACAATTTATTACGGGTACATGGTCTTGGATCATAACCCACAATACTTAATTTTATGAATTACCTAACAAGTGATATGAACATAATATACATGCTTAAATACAATAACCATACACCCTAGATCACCACTAGAATAGGAAAAATAGGCATGAAGGCTTACATGGTGATCATCATAACCACGCCACTTCATGATTCATCAATTTTCCATCAAGTCCCTAGTTAACAATATAGAATGAAAATAAGTAAATACCACCACCATAAGTGGATCATACGACAAAAAAATGCCATACATGGCTTCATAAAACTCAATACTATAAAAAAGTAGAGAGGAAGACCTTCTTACTTTTCTGAAAACCATTTGATCACCATTGATCAACTACCCTTTTAATCAGCACATAATATAGGGCAGTATCTAAATATTCATTTCAATCATGAAAGAAACTGTACAAGTCGATAACACGATCATCCTATCACCAATCAGGCTTCCATATCTATAGAAAGTAGATAGTCATTAATCACTCTACTAATATTCTTTAATTTGATTCATGCTTAATACATTTCATAACTCCCAATAATTACCAAGCTAGGGCATAGATAAATACATAATACTCAAGACTAAATCAGCATTCATCTACGTAAATTGGATCACAATTATGGTTCATAGTATTATCAACCTTTAGACTAAAACATGTGATTCCTTTGGATCTTGATCATCACGGGTAATACCCACAATTTACTCATAACATCAACTAAGACAGTAGCTACAATCATCTTCAACTATAAATTCAACATTCAATCCTTATAAAGGCAATGTGATAGTGAACACTTAGAGATCTAAGCTAGTCTATTCTAATCTTCATACATTGATCATATGTATCTTCATTATAAATTCATCGTCAATACACGTAAATAAAGGACATATGCCAATTCAACGTAATAGAAGCACATTTAATCAATATGCCATGATCACAAATGCCATGCACAGGCTAATCGAGTTGGGAAGGGACTGAGTCATCATGCAATTGGATTGAAAAATGTTAAGACCTAATACATTATCATCAAATTAATTTCATCTATTAGCTTGTAGACGGTTTGAGAAGAACCTATGGCTAGATTGACGAAGAAGAGATTTGATCACATTTTTTCTTTCAAACTTTAGATTACTCTCCCAAGTGAAGGTTACTTAGAATGAAGGGATCACCATTACCTTATCTAGGATGAATGAATGAAAACCCCTAAAAATAGGAAGAATCAATTGGAAACCCATATACCTCATGACCTTGAACTTCCATTGAATGGAGAGGTTTTTAAGAATGAATATTTTGGGAGAGGAAAGGGGTTTGATTTTGAATGAGGATAGGGTAAGGTACTCCCGTTTTTAATCAACCTATTCGGAACATTATGGAAAATAACTGCCTAATGAACAACCCAATAGGCCTTTAGACAATGCGTATTGGGGGTACATAGGCGTTCCAATGGCCAAATATTGAAAAATATTGGGTATTGTAATAAAATTGGATAAAGGAAGTGAGCAATTTCAATTATTTTACCCAAGTACCATAACAGTGATCAAGCTTATTTAGAAATTATACCTGCAATGAAGACTATGATAAAATTATAAATGTTTGATTCACAACCCAATTCAATTTGTGAGGTGTAGGCATCCAGTGGCAGACAGCACATAGCACATAACCATTTAAATGATAATGTAGATTAAGAGGGCCAAGGGACATAGTGAGGATCCTGGGACAATAAGTAAACATTCCCCAATGAACCATAAATAATAGGTAGTTAGTAATAGTTAGTTAGTAAGTGCAACCAAATATGCTGCAAACACATGGCAGGTCATGTGAAGAAGATGGCCAAAGGAGGGGGGACACGTATAATCGAATTCAGGGAGGGTGGGGTGTAGGGGGAAAACACGGCACAAGGGACCACTACCACGTGGGCCTAACCTCCTACAATTTTAGACTCTAAACTACTGCCCTAATAAATAAATATCCTAGGAATAACAGATTGGACCAATTAGTGCACCCGACAACCTGACCAAAACTGGGTTGCACCACCACACCCCCGGCCACTGAAACTAATACTAGTTTAAAGAGACAAACCTAGTACCTAAACTAGGAGGCTCCACAAGGGTTGTTATGGTCATAGATAACTTAGAGGGCACTTATTAATTCCCCTAGGTAACCTGATTATTTAATTAGAAAAATTAATTAATAATTTAAAAAAGGGCTAAAACCAAAAATAATAGGAATTTTTAGATTGCGGTTATACAAGGAAAAGGACAACGAGTACTAACCTCGGATGGTTCCAAAGAGTTAGTTAAGATCCTAACACAATAAGGGTACTTAGTGAGTACAATAGGATACTTAAATATTAATTAGAAACTTAATTAATTAATTTAAAGGGGCAAATGAAATCACCAAAGCAATATCCAGATTTTAGTTTTAACTAAGAAAAAGACAACCTAGTACCTAACCTGATGGTAAAAGGATTTAGTTATGGTTATGAAGACTTAAGGTGATTTAAAAAGTTACCATAGTAGGTCATTAGGTAATTCAAACATTATCCATTTAATTATTAAATTAAAGGTGGTTCAAAAACAAAAAATTATACACTAACCTAGTACAACTCAAGAAGAAAATCCTAAGACTAACTAGGATGGTCCCACAAAAAGGGGGATGGTTTTTTATTTTTGTTCCAATTTGATTTAGGAGCACTTTAATAGTTACCTATGTACCTTAATTAATTAAATTAGTCATTTAATTAATTAATATAAAGGGGCAAAAAACGAAATTCTTTGGAAAAATCTTCAGATTGAAAGATTTGACCAAGTAGATTTAGTGTTTTCCTAAGTTCTCGGCATTAGGGGGACTTTTTAGGAATTAGTTAATTAATTTATATAATTAAATTATTAAACCCTACTTTGAATGAGTCAGATTAGTTCTTAAACCTAAAAAATCACGTCAAACTCTAGACAAAAAGTATGCAAAAAACCTAAAGTAAGCAACGAACGCAAGAACGAAAAAAAGGCAAAAATTTATCCAATTTCTCTAGGGAGATTTCAAGCGTTTCTTCCACAGGTTTCCTCAAGGTGGTCTTCGTTATATTAAGTTAGCACCACAATTAACCACGGTATAAGTTTTTTTCTCAATGGACTTGTTTCTGACAGAACAACTTCGTTGCGAATGTTCAAAGATCTTGCCAACTAGGGTTGTTTCTCGTCGTCTTATCGAACTCTTTCCCTAGTATCTTGTGACGATGTCAATGGTGAACCGACCGGTTAGAAAATCATATTGTGGTATGTGTTCTGTGATCATAGTGTAGGTTTTGATAAATAATGATTGAATGAACTGATTAATTTGACTCGTTGATGCGAAGGTTATATGTGAATTTTAAAAGAATGCTATCTGCTAAAGATATGGTACGAAACTGTAATATGAGTGTTACGGTTGGTGCGCATAATTCTGCTAATATGATGTTATAAAGATGATATATTCATCAAATCTGAATATGCCATGCGTCTAAGATGTTTAAAAAAAAAACATTTATGCCTAACGTTATGTTATAGGTTAGGCTAAAAAGATTCCATGAATCATACTTTGCGTGAAATGTTTGTTCTTAGTAAATAAATGGACACCACCAAAACTTTTATTCAAATAATTATATGGGAATTGACTATAAGTTATCTCTGAAATAGTAAAGATTGGCTAATGAATAAAGTATCCCAAATGGACCAGCATGAGTGAATGAAACGCTGTGACTATGCTACAAAACAATTATTAAATTATGCCCCCACTTGCTTATGCCAATACTAATTATTATGCAATAAATGCAAACACATACATTGCCAAAATAAGTTGTAGGGAATTGGCATAATATTATGTTAATTAACTAAAGATTGGATTATGTATAATGTATAAAAACTTAAGAGGTTGAACATGAAATTGGCCTTTATGCAACAAATATGGTTATGAAATCTATGTCCAAGTTTTATGCCAAACGAATCGTATGCCAATAAAATGGCTCTTAAAGATACATTGTCTAAAAAGTGCTCATGTAATATGAAATAATATTATGTTAAATAATTAAGATTGACTAATGGTTCATACATATTAATTTAAATATGAAAGTACGTAACTGGAATGCAACAAAAAATGGTTAGTAGTTTAATATTCAAAGGTGGAGGCCGAATACTAATCATATGTCATCTTATGTAGTTAGGTATTAAATGATTAATTAATATAAGAACTTCTTAACTAAATCAATGAACCCATAATCGACGGGCATGCCACTCCACTGGGAAAAACTCCCACATGTTATAAAAGATGACATATGAACCGTGAGTTGAACCATGAATGAGTGTCATCCTCATAGACGCAGTGATATAAATCTACCACACTAAAGTAAGAAGTAACGTGAGTTATTAACCTACTTAAAGGGTCTAAATAAGTAAGTGACCAGAAATGGGGGTGTTAAAAAAAGTGAGACAAGTCTCACTTAAACTAAGCATATATGTTAAAAGAATACTAACGTATAAAGGGGCTTAGAATGTGTGTGAGCATTCTCAGTAACACCCAAAGGATAATATGTAAAAAAATCCCATTTCATCAATGTAAAGTTAGGGTGACCAGTTCATCAATAGAGTAAGTAAATATCATATCTAAAAGATAGAAAGCCCCAATAATGCTTGATCAACCCTAGAAGTAAAGAAAGAGTGAAAATTCACATAATGAGGTGAGTAATTAGGTGAATTTATGATCTAATGAATGTGACACTGATACGAGGCTAGATGAATGGTTTGGACAAGTTCAAAACCAATCCTCAGTAAGGATCACTAACATTCCGCACCTAGAGAGTGGTGAATATCAAGAGAAAGTATCAATCCCTACTCTATAGTAAGTGTAAAGGACAATCCACACTTAATACTATAGTGAGATGCGAAAATAACTCTAATGAGCAATTGATGCCTTCCTGATGGAAAGCTATCTTCCATGATGTAGAGTTGAATGTAATGGAACTTTTATAATGAAAACCGCTAGGTCGCTATGAGCAGTAGTAATGCCTTACATGGGAAAGGGTGGGTTCAGTAACTAATGATGAGACTGTCCGGCCATGCGGATGGTCTCGGATATATCTAGTCTTTGTACCGATACTGCCAATGGAGGATTCGCAGGGTTCGATCCTTATCGCTAGCAGGTTCGGGTACTTGGCCGGTGATTCCACCTTTTTTGGTGTGGGGCAGACAATGGATTCATGATGCTCACATTATCTCTGTTGGTTAAGGTTAAAGTTCTAAAAAAGAATGAGGCCAGCCTCACAGTTTGAAATATAAGAAATGAACGACAACGAACGGTGTGGTGAAAGACACATCAGGAGGTGAAATCAGATTTCAGTAATAACATAGGTCATTCTTGGCATTGCACTTAATGATCCTGATGAGAATGAGAGTCTTAAACTTATCCCTAGGTATAGATGTTACATCAGCTACGAATGAATAAAATGATAATGTGAAGGATGAATGAACGCATGCTACATCAACGATCAAGTCTTTTACTGAAATGCGATAATATATAAAAAATGAAAGTAATGAAATCAATGACATGATCAATTATTAATTGCTATGAAAGGTAATGATATATAATGTAACGATGCACTCTCTATAAGGTAGGGCAAATCATTTTTAGTGGGATTACTTACATCGATTATTGTGAGTATGGTTACTACAAGAATCATTGAGTGTAAGTCAAACATAGGGGACCAAAAGAATATTGAACTACACTACAAACAAGAAGAGAAAAAGGCTTTTTCTGAAAAAATAAACTAAGTTACAAGAGGAGCTCTCTAAGAGGATTTTTAAAAATCCAAATCTTGCCCACGAGTGGTTCTAAATTATGGTGATGATACTACTGTTTGTGGAATATATACGAAAAGGAGTTGTGTGCGTGAATGCATTAAAATACATCATATTATACTCAAATTCACAACTAACGATTTAGGAAAGTCTAGTGATAGACTTCCAGAAATAACATTTTGTTTAGGAGATGATTTCTTTGATTTGCATTAGCCTTCTGGGTATGTGGGCATACAAACATTATTAGACACAAGTGGGGTAATAACTCCTAATATTTACTATTTTATGTTGCAGGTTTTAAGGGACAAATTGGACCTTTGCAAGATTTGGAATCAGAGTTTCTCCACAACCATTGGGTAGGTCCTCTTTGATTACGGGATGCTACAGTTTTGTCTAGCCTAGTTTTATGCAAACGCTAGTGGATGTTGTCCCTGCGTTTTCTTTTGTACTTTACTTCGAAGCTTGTAATAAGGTCGTGTTGGAAAATATATTTATGATATATTCGTATGTTGGTTTACGAATTATTCTATGAATAGATGGTATTACCTTTAGGGTGAGCTTAGTATATTGATTGCTTCATGAAATAACTATATGAAGTCTATGTCTACTTCATACATTTTAAAAGTTTTTAAAGTTTCCGACTAAAAGTAACCATATGACTGTGATGAGCAAGATGAGGAGGTCTGCGACTAGGAGACGGTCAAAAACACCGGTTGCGATTTCCGATTCCAGATATGGGTGTGACAAAGTTGGGGTATCAGAGATGAGGTTAACGTACCTAGAAACTAAAGATCAAGACAACCACGGTACGTAGTTTCTAGTGTATGGTTATGAAGAGCGCCACAATAATGGACTAGAAAATAAGGAATGATGGAATTCTCCCCTTTCTACTTTTCTCGTTTGCTATTAGAGTTTTGACACGTTGTGTCCATATAAGTATATTACTCATTATGTGTGAATGCGTAGAATAGAAGCAATACAAACAATAATTAGGATGAGAAAGTGGTATAGGCGCCAGGCGCAAGATCGGCTTCCAAGGAAGGGGCCATAATGAAATTCACAATTGTGGAAGAAAGAGTTGGCGTTTGCGTTGTGGTTATTCGCATGGAGTGCGGATTGCATGACTACGTTTCAAAGCATGTGATGAGTATAATGAAGAGGATAAGGCAATTGGATACATTTACCACTCAGGATATGGGCAATGTATTATGCATTTTCTTATATCGTTGTTATGTACAATAACGATAGAAACAACGGTAGCGTAAGCTTTCAGATTTCCTAAATAAGTTAGAGTTGGTGGGACCGGGCCGATTCAATCCACAAGCCAATAGTTCAATATTAAGGCCAACAAGATGTATATAAGGGGTTAAGAGTCAATGAGAACCTTTCTTACGAGAGTTTTCGTTGTTGAAATTTAAATCGCCAAGTGAACGGTGGAAACAAGAAAGGCTTTGTTTTTGCATCCGTAAGAGTATTATGGGGGAACTAATTGTTGAGGAGAAAACATGGGAGCCCCGAGGCGATATGCGATCCCGGTAGTTTCACTTGTTCAGGTCTTGAGGTTAGATATACTCTCCTAAGTTGGTTTGCTTACGAAACTCTAAGTTTTAGGACAATAGTAGATTGGTGTTGTACAGTCCCCTAATCGTATGTGTATTAATTGGACTATGTGAAGTTAAAATGAGATTCATGTGGTTTGGTGTTTTTGTGTCGGTAGCTGTGACGTTGATTGTTGTGTTGCATGAGCGTGATGTGCATTTAAGTTTTAAGTAGAATTGAGAAGCTAAGTCCATCGATCTTTCAATAAGAAGCCCAGATAAGCTTAGAGTAGGTGCATTATTCAGAGTAAGTTTGAATTAGACAGTCACGAACATAACGTTGTGAAGAATGCTAAAGATATTTCCGAAAATTTGTTATTAAGTTGTAAACGATAAGTAGTGTCATTCGGGGACGATTGTTCCTAAGGGAGGGGGGGGGATTAATGTAGGGAAAATGTAACATTCCAGAAATTTACATGTCTAGGTGATATTTTACCCCTTTTCTCACAACCAATCGTGGCTTTAGGAATTGCTTAAGGAAGTAAGAGTAACTAAGGTTTGTCCACGGGGGAGATGGGGATATTAGGTACCAAGGTAAATTGTGTGTCTAGATGTAGATGACTTAAAAGGTCATAATTTTGATTAGAGGCCTCAGGTTAGTGGTAATTCACATTCTATAGGAGCCACAAAATGGATTCATGTTTACGGAATATATTGGTGGAATGGCTATAAAAAGGGTAAAGCGAGAGTTGGGTCCAACTGCTGAATTGTCAAAATGTTAGGAGAGCTATTGAAACGAGAGGTTTTCTCCAAGATAGAAATGTACCCC
Source organism: Solanum habrochaites (assembly GCA_027704765.1). Classification (NCBI taxonomy): domain Eukaryota; kingdom Viridiplantae; phylum Streptophyta; class Magnoliopsida; order Solanales; family Solanaceae; genus Solanum; species Solanum habrochaites. Next base: position 2,685 of record JAKWJA010000947.1, on the reverse strand, counting down.
ACTTGTAAGTTGGGGGATTTGTCAATATGAGTTGTGGGTTTGGCCTCTACCCAAAGTCAATAGATTCTATTTGGTCTTTTCGATTTTTTTTTAAAATGACTAAATGCATCCCATGGTATTCCGTCAAAGTTCCCTATTCGGCGGAAAGACTATGCGAGTTGTAAACAATGAAAAAATAAGGTTACGAGGGGGTGGTTATTTGTCTATATTCATATTGGGGACGAAATCTTTCACTTTAGAACGGCATTCAAAAGGTCTTGGTGTATGTTAAGCTTAGTGCGGCCTCTTCACCCTCAAATGATGCGTCAAGAAAAAGCCCCATTCCACCCTTATATAACATGTGGAGGGCGTTTGTTGTATATTGATTTTTAAAGGAAATTAGGATGATCATCTACCATGAATAGAGTTTAATACAATACTAGTCTTTATCCTCCAAGTATTGGGTGGATACGTTTGAAGACAAATATGGTTGTAGAAGGTGTAGGTCTTTTATGGGTTGTTTTTTAAATACGGGAATTCACCCTATTAGTCACATTGGTTCTTAAAGCCAGTGAAAGGGCTCGATCATTAGATAACGGTTGAATTGATTGGCTCAAAGTCGGCAAAAAGTCCCTCTGCCACTAATAGAAGATGGATCTAAAGGTTGAGGTTGGTGATTAGGTTCTACAAAAATGTAGTCCTATGAAGGATGTATTGGTTTCTATACGAAGGGCAGCTGAGTCCCGGGTGTGGGGCCCATAAATATCTTGAAGTCGTTGGTGGAATGTTTTTGCTTAAAATTGGACTTGACCAGTGAATTGAGCATGCTCCAAAGGGTATTGGTGATCGGTCTTCCCTCCCCCTTTTTTGAGGGCTTAGGAGTTGATGAGAGTCTATATGTAAAGAGGGTTCCGATATCTTTTTGACCGGAAAGAAAGTAAAGAGTTTTGAAATAAGGAGGTAGCCTCCGGTTAAAGTTTTATGGGGAATCACTTAGTCGAGGGTTGTACTCCTTCGAATCTTATTCAACTTGAGAGTAGTTCCTCTTAAGATTAAATGATTTGGGAGTTTTGTGTATTATGTGAGTTTTCATGATTTTCTTTATAGTGCATGTCACCACATTGATGTTTTCATGGATTTATAATTCCTCCTGTTGATTTTCTCTTTAGTTAGGATGATGCATATTTACTTCATGAGATGTTGAGTTGAACATGCACTATTTTGCCATGTGAACATATTTGTTGGTTTTATGAAATCTTATTAGTACATATTGTGTGCTGCGAGTTCTTTTGAGTTACAGAAGGTAGTCCTCTCAAACGAATGAACGATGATGTTTTTTGTGCATATTGGTTGTTGATGGAAATCCTACCTTTCTATGATTCATGGTTATGTTTGAATTCTTGAATTTGTGGTTGATGTTTGTTCCCTAGATTATGCATTTTTGTTTGTTGCCTATGTAATGGGTTGCTCGTCTCGAGTCTTTATTTGTCTGCTGTTTAGAGCGTCACTCGAGGACCAAATGTTCCTAAGGGGGGAGATAATTGACACTAAAGAGAAAAATGGTAGGTTAAATTAAAGCTACTAAACGTGATGATGACGGCTTGAATGAGAGTTATAGGAGTAAGGACTAAGGCAAGTGCCATGGAAAATGGGCAAGATACAAGCAAGGCCAGGTGCCCTGGCCCTTTAGCACCCCAGTGCCTTAACCCCTGAAGAAAATACACAAGAACTTGAAGATAGAGGCTCAAGAAGCCCTATTCTTAACTCCAATTCGTCGGTTAAAGCTTCAATTAAGGTATGCAGAATCTTGATCCCGGAAATACATTTCTCCATGCGTCTTCAATCTTATTTCAATTTGTAGCATTCTTCAAAGGAAACTAGGGTGTGTACTTCTACCATGGGTTCTTCATACCAAATGATTTTGTTTTTAAAAGTTAATTGTCTTTTATTATGGATGATTGTTGATATAATGGTGATTTTTATGGTAAAAACTCTCCATGAACCAGGTACTCCACCATGACCCCAATTCATGAATGGGGAGGGGTGGGCATGATGCAAGATGATAAAATGATGGTGTCCATGATAAGTTACAATTGAATTGTCTTAGCCTGCCTGGTGTGTATTTTAAGGTTATTATGACAATGATGAATGATCATTGAAGGGGTAACTTGATAGGAGTTTGTTGTAATGTTCATGAAAGGTATAATGAACTATGATTAATTAGAAAGTGAAGTCCAGGACTAGTGGGTATGAGTTGTGGATTGTTGAATGATTTGTCTCCCCTACCCCTACACATGATCATGTATGAATTGTATCGATGACTGATAATTTTGTTGTGTTGAATTGAAGACGATTTTGTGAAAAAAATATGATGTCTAATGAAAGGATTACTCATATGAAAATGATGTTTTTAAGGATGGAATTTAGGTCTACTTTATTGAATCTATGAGTAATAGGAGTCGATTGAAATGAAGGGAAAAAAAAAGTTAAACTTCAAAACATGAAATTCAATTCTATCTAATTACGTAGAAATTGGGGAATAGTCTTAGACCGAGCGGCATGGAAAAGGAGGGAAGAGGCCCTTCCCGTAAAATACCTAGGTGGGTCTTCTCCACATGATCTATGAAATGGAAAACTATCCTTTCATACAATAAGCGTTTGATAGAAGAATATCCCATTCATAACTATGCACTATTATGATGTCTT
>JAKWJA010000946.1:0-17384 GCA_027704765.1 Solanum habrochaites | reverse complement strand
GGTTGCTTTAATCTGCAATCTAAGTAAGAACCGTAAATACCAAGTAAGAAACTGGTACCTTTACAAGGTCCCAAAGTTTGTCAAATCATTAAAACTACAAATAACAAAAATCTTTTGGATATTCCTTTCTATAATAAGTATCATTTTGTTAGATATGTCTTCCCATAAAATTATGCCACATTAGGTCTACATGAAAATTCTGGTTGCACTCCCTCAAATATCAAATAATTTTTGTAACTCTTCTATACTAAATTCGGAAAAGAAACTAGCATCTCCATTATATGTATAAGTATTAACACCTTGATGACTCATAATTTGATGTTTATTATGATGTTGATCCTTAGTCATCAGGGCGTCTGATGGCTTGTATCATTCTATTGTCGTAATATCTCATGTGCAGTACCTTAGGTTATCGAGAAATAGCTTGGATCTACAAAACTTTGTTGTGGAAACAAGCAATCTACACCATTTGTTTTAGTATTAACACCTTGATGACTCATAAGCTGATAGTAATCATAACGTTGTTCTTGAATCATCAAGGCGTCCATTGACTCTATATCATTCTGTTCTGGAAATAATGCATGTGCATTACTTGTATTAATATTAACAGCTCGATGAATCATCAAATGATGTTGATCATAAGGTTGATCTTGAATGAATTCACTCTCCATTGTGAAAATAACTCATCTAAACACATATATCCGTATGGACCACTCGATGACTTCATATCCATGATGTTGATTCAATGCAGGTTATGTATACATCATTCATCATGTACGGACTTGTTGAAGTATACATCTTGAACTCAAAAATAATGTGGTTATGTGCCTATATTGTGCATCTATATTTACACCTTGCTGAGGCATAACTATGTTGGGTTATGATCATCTGAATTGTTTGGATTTAACAAAACACTACGTTGTGCAAACAACTATCTCCAGAGCCACAGATCAGTATTAAAATTTAATGACTCTTAGATGATGTGATCTTGAATCATAAATGAATCATTGGTTGTACAGACCCCCTTTTACGAGGACTAATATCACACTTGTATTAAATATTAACACTTTACAAAGCCGTGAGACAGTTGTATACATACCGCACTATAGAATTCACGGTGAAAATTTACCGGGTAGTTATGTTTGTTGTTGATTATTTGTAAATTTGATTTTATGAAGATACATCCATATGATTTCAAATGAGGATTTATAAAACTTGAACTACTTGAGAGAATAAAAAATTATTCAATGAGGGGGTGGGGGTGGGGGTGGGGGAAGGAAATTTATAATTGATGTGAAAATGTCAATATAAAGTACTACTTCGTATGAAAAAAAATAATGTAGCTAGGTTCCTTTTCAATACACGCATCGAAGGCTCTACCTTTGTATTTTATTTCAAGATTTGCAAAAAGATAAATGAACGACTAGAATCTAGCATATTGGAAGTTATTCATATTTTGCTTATTTTAGGATCTTAGTTTAATAAATACATGTTATATTAAGAAAGAATGAGTTTAAACTTATAACTAATTAAAATACCGCATGACAAAATTTGTATTATTTTTTGTCTTAAAACATGGTATTTAGGATATATTGAAAATTTTTCTCTAATATAAATAATACAAGATAACAAATCTTTTCATATCATAATTTTTTCCTATAATGGTTTATTGAGGACAATGGCAGAAGGTGAGCACCCCCTCTTGGCGTAGGGGTCCAGGAAGCGAGGGGCTAATTGCGTGTGCGCTCGGTGGTCTCCCATTTCGTGTGGATTTCCGGGAGTTGAGGTGGCGTTCTTTCTTTCTTTATGATTTATTTTCCGTAGTCTTCTCCAATCAGATATTTCAAAGTGGGAACCTTTATGTATTAGCTTTCTTTATTAGGCAACGCTTCTCCCGAATGGATCCTGCGTAGTGTAAATTCAGAATTAGTTTGTTTGTATTTGTGCCTGTTAATTGAGATAAAGAATGGTTTTCTTATTATGTCATATTGACCAAATATATGTGTATGAGGTGATTCAGCGACCACTTGTTCATTCATTTAAATTCTCTTTAGATAGTACATATGTAGTACTGTGTGTACTGTAAGCAGCTACAAAATAAAAAATAGGAATTAAGGCATAAAATCCTCCTGGAAATTTCCACAAAGAATTCATATACCTTTAATTATCTAAATGTCACATTATATCTTTGAATTTAATTTTTATTTATTATTTATACTTTTAATCTATATGTGGGTGCTATTAACCCTACTAAACTTAAGTACTCCTTATAATTTAAACCCTCGAATTAATTTTGTCCGATTTGTTTTGTTGTCTAATTGTTGTTTTGCTCCAGTTTCATATATCAATTAATGAGAGGAAACTTGTCCAAAGTATCAATATCTTACAAAGTCATGATAATTGTAATAAAGAAAACATGCGCAAAATTATTAATACCCTAATATTTGAATAATAATTCCAAAATTTTTATGACCGGTGGTTACGAATAGATAATGGAATAAGTCGTTCCAAAGGGGCAAACATGACGCTTTTCCGTTCAAAACGAGCCCAAAAGACAAAGACTATTGTAAATTATTTTCCATATTGGTTCATTTTAGGATGTTAGTGTGACAAAATATAACATAAAATTTTAAATAGTAATAATAATTTCAAATTTTATAACTCATAAAAAGATATGCATGAAAGAATTTTTATTTAATTGTTGTCTTGATATATACTTTGATATTAAAATTTATTTTTTTCTATATCAATAATAAAAGGTAATGAATCTTTTCACCTTTAATGGATTATTCTTCTCCAATCAAATATTTCAAAGTAGAAATTGATTTATTATCTTTCTTTATTAGGCAACGCTTCTCCCCAATGGATCCTGCGCAGTGTAAATTCTTATTAGTTATGTTTGTATTTGTACTTGCTAATTGATATCCACATTTCTTCCATCTTTCAGGTTGTCCAAAGATATGTAAATGAGGTGAGTCACTGACTTACTTGTTAAATTCCTTTAAATACTTTTGGATCGCAGTATGTAGTACATGTGTGCTACTACTAAGCAACTACCAAAATAAAATAAGAAAAAAGACATATATCTCCTTAATTTGACGAAGTTATTCATTCTACCTGGAAATTACTGAATGTCATGTTTCCCTTTGAATTTAATTTTTATTTATTCTTTACACTTCTATCTAGATGATGGGTGCTAATACCCACTAAACTTAATTACTCCTTAAATTTAAACCTTGATCTATTGTTGTCAAAATTGGTTTGTTGTCTAATTGTAGTTTCTCCCCATTTTATGCTACCAAATACATTAAAGGAACTTGTATAGAGTATCAATAATTTACAAGTGCATGCAAATTTGTAAATAAAAGTAAAAACACGTGCACATTATCAATAATAATTTTTTAATACTAAAATGATTCATGTATTTTCGGAATTACAATAATGAGTGCAAAAGTGTACTTAATAGTTAAAACACAATATGAAGTAGATTTTTGACAAATCTTTTCAAAGGGTAGTAGCACCCTCAGATAGTTAAGGGGTATTAATAATGTAGAAAAAATAAGTTAAAAATAATAGGATCTTTAATATTTATGTACATATTAAGTGAGATCGGAGACCAGACTTAATTTAGGACTGTTGTAACAAAATATTACTTATTACCTTAGATAGTAATTTTGTTAAAGGGTTTAGAATGTGGGTCAAAGGAACTAGCTGAGAAGCCCAAATTGTTGTGTCCAGTTTAGCTAGGTCTTAGGGCATTATAATACTTTGACGAACCGTCGTCCGACTCTGCTGTCGTTGGTCTTGAAAATAGGTCTGAGAAAACATAAATTTTCTTGCCTTTTCGAATATGAGGTGTTTTAGTCAGTTTTTCTGAAGGGGCAAACTGATGCATTTTGAAGTTCAACGAGGCCCAAAGCATGAAAAACCAAATTTTAAAGATTTTCATGTACTATAGTCCATTGATTATTGGTGATAGGAATCAAGAACTTTATTTGTCAAAATTTTTCATGGGCATCTATTATGACCTTATTAATGGTATAAAGTTGTTTTGAGGGGCAAACAAATATATTTAAATGTTCAAAGAAACCCTAAAGTAGGAAAAATCACATTTTATTGATTTTCATATGCTATATAGTTCATGGATTTTTGGTGATACAAGATTCCATATTTGTTTTGCCAAAATGTTTCATGGGCGTCCAATATGACCTTATTAATTTCATGAGTTGGTCCATAGGTGCAAACGGATGCAATTGAAAGTACAAACAAACCGTAAGACACCAAAAACTAGATTTTACCTACTATCGTGTGCTATAGATCGATATGCGACCTCATTTATTCTTTGTGTTTAGGGGGGGGGGGGCTTTGAAGGCGCTAGTGGAAGAAACTATCAGAGGCCAACAGGAATGTGCCCCACACATGAGCATGAAAATTTGGTCCCTACAGTTAAAAGTTTTGACTGCCAATACAAGTTATCGGTTTCGCCACACAAATTAAAAATGATCAACACGTTAGAGTTTCTGTATTGTGGAGTTGCATTGCGGACGTTCTCAGGCATGTAAAGAGAGAGGCTGCTGATTTTGACGAGACCGCCACTGCTGGTTATTTGATTATTCTAGGGATGTATATAAACTCCATCATTGGTTACCTTGTCAGGTATTACTTGCCTTTTTTAGTTTATCTTATTTCTTGAAGGTGCTTGGTTGTTTCTTTGAGCAATGGGAGAACTAATTAATGTTGTTCATTTGGTATGTTTAAGAAAGATCTCATAGTAAAGAGTTTTTATTAAGTTTCATTAATATAAGTTTCATGTGCCCGGGGACTGCTATGATAATGTCCTAGTTCGGGCAAAAGGCCTTGTAGAATTCACACAATAAGTTGCACATCAGTGATTTCTGCCCCATCGATTGCAAGTTCATCAAAAATTGAATGTTGATAGAATATAGGAGTCCACTATCAGTCAATAGACCAGATCCCTTGACACAAGAAAAATAGTCAAGAAGAGTAAACATTAAGGAGAACACAACACAAACAGTTTATGTGGAAACCTCCTTGCTCAATGGAGTAAAACCAGAACATGTTGCATAGGATTTTCAAATGCTTCTCTAATCTTCCGCAAGTAAAATCTAACCCAGTTAAAACCAATTTGAGAAAAAGTTATTAATAATCACCATTAAAAAAAATTATACCGATTAATTGAAGAAGCTAAAGAGGATACAAACACGGCCACTTAAAACACACCTTACTCTATATGTTTAGAATTTTTTCCTAGCTAGATACAACCATGCCCAACTAAATAAGTTACTATGATAATTTAGAATTGTAGCACCCAAAAACTATTTGAGTCATTTTTAGATGTAGGATCAAAATATACCATATATGTTCAGCAAGAATAAAATTGAAGGCCACTAAGCTTGAAGCATTATCTAGTTTGAGTTTAATATTGAAGATAAATCTTCACTTTTTGATGAGTCTTTTCAAAAGTTCTTTAAAGTTTTTCAAGTTTCAAACACTATTTTTATGATTATTGGACATAATATTTATGTAAAATAGTCACAAATTTTGATGACATGATATTGGCCAAGACTTCTACCATTTTTGTCATTGTTGGAGATTGTGCACCAACCACTTGTACTTTTTCTATCCTTTTAGGGAGGAGTATATCAAACTGTGGCCAAGGTACCTTCACAAGGTTGCTGGGTTTGACTTAAGTTGGAGACTCTGCACCAACTACATCAGTTAGCAGCCTTTTGAAAGCTACCTTTTTTCTTCGCAGACTTCCCGGGACCAGGTCACTTGCTACGTTCTTTGAGATTTCCTAAAAGGCATGTTGGGTGAATTCCTCCTTTGAATGAATAACTTAAACACAATTCTACCCCATTATGCATTTAACACCAAGAGAGAAATCTGTCGAGGACCTGGTCCCTGCGTTTGTAATCATCATCAAAACACCTAGAATATAACAGTTTCCCCTTTATGATGAAGTCACCCAAATAAACATGATGATGAGTTTCCCCTTTAATTAGTCTCAGTGCCAGAGGACCCTTTCCTCGATTCTGTTCCCTTGTAAGGACTATGCATTGGTATGAGAATCTTCAAAACAACCTATGAATATTAAACATTTCGCGATTTTTGCTGACGACCACACAAAATATTCTGACACATTGTTTATTAATCATGGATAGTCCTCAAGTGCTAGACAGAATTGGTCCATTGTTAGACTCTGCATTGTAAGGATAATCAAAGCACTTGGAATATAAAATTTGTCTCCTGTTTGATGATGACACACAAATATTTCTCGCACTGAGTTTATTCATTCATTGTCCCTGCCCTCACTAACTATACTAAGGATCTGGTCTCTTTTTAAATCTCTAAGTCTTCTTGTCCTTTTAAACAGTTATCCCTATTCAAATGTCTCTTGGAGATAAATTCGGTTTGATCCCATTTGCGTATCCCAAATTCTCAAATCATTCCAAAATATATCAACAAAATAACATTTCCCCACCCCCCCCCCCCCCCCCCACCCCAACCCCCCATTTTGATGATTAACAAGAAAGCACGACTATGCTCTTATAGCGTGGCTGTCATCATGAATCTTCTTACGGACACCATGTCATCACTTATATCATACCCAGCAATCTTCCCCTCTTTACCATCATACAATTTAGGTGTTAAATTAGTAAACGAGTAGTGTCAATAATGTAATTGGAAACAAAGTCATGGTCACTTGGGTGCAACACCACGCATAATAAAAAAATATGGAAAAGTAAGAGACCAAGTCAGTCAGAACGAGAATTGTCATTTCATAAATAAAAGATCAACCATCAAAGCATTACATATATCATTATGAAGGAGAACAAAGGAAATACCTACTTAGTGTCGACAGAATAAAAAATGAGGATTGACGTCGGAATTCAGGGAGAGAGGAAATGTGTTAGGAGAAAGGGATGGAGAGAATAGAATTAGCAGAACATATCCCATATCATGATTTTTAGATACTTCTCTTAAAGTTCACCATGCTTTTCTACCATTTTTTTAGTGTGTACCTGGTCCCACTGTTTGTTCCTCCAGATGTTAAGCCTTCAACTAACTATTTTAGCATCTCTACTGGCAAGAAAAATTTTCATCACTTTCATATCATGATTGAATTTATCATGATAGAAATTAGTAAGATTAAACTCACTCAAGGACTTCGAGATGAATAGATCAACACTTTAGGAATTGTTTAATTTTTTCCTAATTTAAAAATTTTTTTAAGTGAGACACCCTCATTTTCAGAATTCTTTGAGTTTTCAGACTATCAACCTTTTCCCTTTTGATCATAAAGTTTTTCACCTTCTTCCTTTTACTTATTGGACCTGGTTCCTCATCACACTCAAAAATTTCTTAATCGAAAATTTCCTAGTAGAAAGAACGACTTGCAACATTTAAAGGTTCTTGAGAGAGAGAGAGAGAGAGAAAGAAGAAAGAAGGGTTTTAAAATTTTGTGGCTAAGAGAAAGGAAGTTAAACTTTCTACGGATATGGTAAGAGATCTAAGTACAAGGAATAGGAAGATTTATTCTTGTGGAAGCAAGTGTCATCTTGGTTTTAATAATATGACAGAACAATCAGACATGTGGCGTTTGCACCGGTTCTCATGCATAATTTAGAATGCAATGTTAAGAGTACTAACCTTCTAAAACGGACAAGGTCCCTCTCTGTAGGTTGAATGTGATGCCTAGATCTGTCCTCACCTCACTTTTCCGTCAGCAAGATACCATGTGTGTATACCTACAAATGGAATGAGACTAAATTTGCTAAAACATACATAACTGAAAAAACAAGGATACATTCTCCCTTTGCATAGTCATGAGAAGGTTGATTGCTTCAGGTGTGTTTCATTCAGTTCGTTTTCAGCATCATCACCTTCAACTTGTTGATCTTGACCATGTCTCATTTTAGAATTTTTGTGAAGATATCAGCGATTGACTCTTTGATCTTACAAAATTACAGGTTGATATTTCCTTCCTCAACACGATCCCTCAGAAAGTGATGTCTCACATCAATATGCTCAGTCCTTTCATGGTGGACTGAGTTCTTGGCCATAGTGAGAGCACATAAGGGGGGGGGGTCGTATCTAGAGGCCACTCTATGAACTTCACGCTATTTTTTGATCCACATGAGTTGAGCACACTAGCCTACCTCATTTACATACCTTGCCTCAGTTGTTGAAAGAACAACAAAAATCTTATATTAATAACCATGATGGAGATATGAGCCTAGAAAAGGAATCATTCCTACTCTTTCTATTAGCTTGATACCCAGCAGCCTCAACATCCCCATATTCCATTTAGTCAAAACGTCTCCTGATGGACAAAATAAAACTATGTCCTATCTTTTTCAAATGTCTTAAGATTCTCTAAAGAACTTTAAAATGTGATTCTGTTGGACAACCATGGAATTTGGCATGAACCATAACACTTTCATCAGTTAAATCTAGAACATATCTATCAACATCCATTATCGAGTTGGTCCCCATTGGAGTATCATTTGTTTTGGCTTCCATAAGATGAAACCTCTTTAATAGCTTCTCCACGATGGAACTATGTCCATGTTCTTGAAAAACTAATCCTTCCTTAGAACATTTTTTAAGATGTCAGCCACTTGATCTTCAATTTTGCAAAACTTTAGAAGTTTGCTGTATTTACAAATCCGATAAGAAAATCAATTCTTCCATCATGCTCACTTCAGAACTCACTACTCACGAGTCAAACTTACTCTTCACCCAACCCCTCAAAAATTGTTTCAATGATAATATCATCGATGTATACTCGAATAATCAACAAGTTCATTCCTTGTGATATCAAAAAGAAGATTTTCTTGATTTACCTTTTAAGCATTCATTGAAAAGAACATGGCAACCTTACTGGTCGAGAATCGAGTGCATAATTTTTTTTTTCAAAATGAACTTGTCAACTTACCATCTCACCTTACAATTCATATTATCAATTTGAACCACATCATCTATGTTTAGACTTATCTACAGGACTGGGTCCCTCAAAAGGTTCATCATCAACATCAACTTCATCACAATTCTTTGTTTGTAGCTTCCCAATTCTTCCTGATTCATCACAAGGTGGCATCAATACATTTTCAATGAACTGTTCTTGTTTTATGCACCGGATAAGCCTTGTTACTTGAAGAATATGTCACAACCAATTTTTTTATCACCGTTGAGATAAAACTTCTCAATATCACCATTTTTGGACATTGAACATGTAGTATTCACAAGTTTAGATGAAAGTTCTTTGGAAAATTAAAGATCTGCTTATTCTACCTGAAGGATGGACTGTTATGCTTCTATTTAACAAAGGTGTCACTAACTTTGTTGTCTGCAATCTTATTTTAGGCAAATAGTGGACCAGGTCCTTTGACACAAGTTTTTTTTGGAGAGAAGAACTCAGTTGGCCAAGTCTTACGTCTCATAGAACTCTATTCTCAACTTTAGAATCAAAGGAAATGAGAATATGAAACAAACGAGAAAATGTTTAGATGGCAGTACATATCCTTACATCTCCTCTTGTGAGTATCATCATCCGAGAGATCAAGTTGTGACCACTCATTTATCTAATCGAAGTTTAACTTAATTTTGTTTAGTCGAAGCTTACCTTAATTTTCTCTATGACAAATATTGCTATTTCCTAAGGATACACCTCCACCTTTAAGTTCCTTGTGAGAGGGAGGAAGTTTTAAGTTTTATCATTTATGTGCTATCCGAATCCACCATTCATACACCAACACCGATTAATGCTACCTCTTCTCACTTTCCTAGCAAAATCACTTCTTGGTCTTGGGAACCCATTTTACACAGATTTCCCAAGAAGAAGATAACAGAGTGATAAGAAATTCTTCTGTCCACTGCGGCAAACCAATTTTGTTCAACTTAGGACCAGAGGTAGGACTAGGTCCCTTCTTTCTTTTGTTCTGCTGTTTCGAATAACTAGATTCTGGGAACGTGCCTTGCACGTTTGTCCCTTATTATCATTATTAAATTTTTATATACTAAAAAGTTAAGTAATTAAAAAGATGCTAAATTTAAATAGTAGTTTAACCATTTATCTTTTATTTGCTAAATAATAACAAATATAATATGAAGAACATTAATTAGATGATATATGTAGTTATTTTTTTGTTATCATTCTCTCATTCTCTTTTCTTCGCAGTTTGAAGGTAATTTCCTTTCCTATGATAATATTCAATCTAGTAAATTGGTTCTATAAAGCATATAAAAAATTTTAATTCTCAAATTGTTTTACAAAATAAAGGAGAATGACTCTTAACATGAAGCATTTAATTTAAAAAATTATGTGTTATGAGAAATAATAAAAATTCCATAATTAGGCAGCAAGAATATCACATTATCATTAACAAAATAATATTCTAAGTCAAAGTAGGGAAATTCTAGTTTGGAAAATAATGACTACTAACTATTTTGGGTCCATCTTCCAATAAATAATCTATAATGGGGGTTTGAAATTCCATATAGAGTAAAATTTCATCAATAAAAATAGCTTATTATACATAGATAGAAGTTTGAGGAATATAAAATTATAAATGCTAAAAAGATTTTCGTCAATTGTAGTACATATCCGAACTTATGTTAAAAAAACAATTGGTATATTACGTAGCACATTTAAATCATTAAATGAGTATATGTAAATTTTTTTTATGATTAGATCACTATACGTCTCTTTTAAACATTAACAAGTACTTGTTACACATGATTTATGAAGAGACAAAGAAATAAATTCCTTTTTTCCTAACATTACTCTTGGAATAATTAATATAAATTGAGTAATATATTAAAACTTTCAAAATGACTATTCTTCTAGATATTTAATCAATATTGAGGAATGAATGTTCCAACAACTTATTAAGCGATTAAAAAGAGATCAATAAATATCTATATAAAGAAAATGTTAAAGAAAATACTACTCAAAATCAGATATATACTATATAGAGTATGAATCCATTCTTTATTCCAATTATGTGGGCCATTGTATTTTGTTCATATATTATATATATATATGATTTCTCATTTAGTCATACTCTAACTATAATCAAATACTAATTTTAAAAATAATTATACTAAACAGTAAACACTCTATCGATAGTAAATCTAAGCATGTCAAATGCTTTCAAATGAAACTGATTATGTAAAAAATATGAATTCATCAGTTTAATTGAGATTAATAGTAGAACATGAATTGTATATTACTATATTCTCATGTCAGGATTAAAAATATTCTATTAAAAAACAAAATATAAGAACAATTACATCAAATTATAAAAAGGAAAATATATTAATACTTAGGACAGACAAAAAGGAGCGGATAAAACAAAAAAATTAATTACTGGCACATACAAAAAGATTGCACAACGTTCATTTTGCATGATAATATCTCATCCTCTTATTTTTAATTTTTTAACATGAAGATCATCCTAGGTAATTTATAAAGTAGCTATAATGACCTTTGAGGAGATAATTAATTGGCATTAAATTGTTCAATGGTTTTAGTCGTATCAAATTGTTAATGGAAAAAAACATTTCAATACTCTGACCCCCCCTCCCCCCCCCATTTTCCATGATTTTCAAAATAGAGTATTTAATTATTAATGGAATGTGATTCATGCACCAATCTAATGAGTTATGTATTAAATTTTTTAAATTATAGTATAATATTTGTTTAAATTATTTTAATAGAAGGGTTTCAAATGGTAATTCAAATTTGAGCTTTGGAATTCTTTTCACTTATAATATAATATGATTTGAAGAACTTGATGGACTCTCTTGAAGCTGGAACGCATTACTTCAGAGGCTATCTCTCTCGTAATACAAACATAGATTATTGTCGCCAACAACATTGTTTTTTTGTGTGAGTATTGTAGGGGAATCTATCTTTCACAATCCATCACTCTTCTATTGTTATTACCATGGATGATTACATTTGGAAGAATTTCAGAGGAAGTGGTCCATTTGAGGGATTTGTCTAGTTCCTCTTTTACACGAACGGGGTCCCTCTCAAACATCAAATTTCTTTCTAGAGACATGTTCATCTTCATTTCAACAATGTTACACTTATCTTCAAGCTATGGGTGCAAGTTACTGGCCTCATTCTTCCCTTTAGAAATTGTAATAGTCACAATTTTTATCTTTTCCTTAATTCTAGATTTTCAGCTTCTTGAACAACCATTTGTTTTTCAATATCAGATATTTCGGTAACCATCCGTTCTTTTTCCATATTAAAAGATGTTAAGTATGCTTGATAGATCCTTCGGAATTTAGATCACATATTGAATCATTAAGTTACAACAACTAGATTTCTCAATTTGTGATGGATATTACATTCACATTTTTTATAGATGTTAGATAAATTTACCTTTTCATTAAAGTCTTATCCATTGATTTTTGACATTAAAGCGAACAAACATCAAAGACAACTTCATCATCTTAGACTTCAGTGGATGCATCTTCAGGATGTTCTGACTCTTGTGAATCACTTAAGGGTGATTACTCAAGACCGCAAGATACCGTGTCAATCATGATCGAAATTCTCTTCTACTTGGCTTGTCATTTGTCACGGGACTTGGGTCCCTACTTTTGTTCTTATCTCACCAAACTTGACACATGTTTTGTTCTTACCCTTATGCATAGAGAAGTCTCTAATGAAGTGGTCATGGTTTAAAAATACTTGAAAAAACGTCATTTAAAGTTTTTAGACTATAAGATTCTTTTATTTTCATGAGAGATCCATGTTTTCTCACAATTCTTTTATATCTTCGAGTGAGATAGCCGATGTTTTCATTTATTTCAGGTGCTTCACTTTGTGACACCTTCAGAGCAAGTGATTTATCATTTTTTGTATCTTTCTTTCGATTATCTTCAGTAATTAGATTCGACCGTTTGTCATTGCCCTTAAGAATTAGACCATCATTTTTTCTATGCATCACCTGGGATGATGGTGCTTCGTAACATCTTTTATGGTGTCCATAGTCTCTTTAAAAGCTTCAATGCACTAGTACCTTCCACCAAAATAACGTGAAGGATTCAGTGAGCGTATTGCTAAATCACACACATCAATTTGGGCTTCTCAGCTAGTTCCTTTGACCCAAATTCTAAACCCTTTAACAAAATAAGGTAATAAGTAGTATTTTGTCACAACAGTCCCAAATTAAGTCTGATGTCCAATATCAAAATTAATAAGTAAATAAATATTGGTGGTCCAATTATTTTTTTAACTTCTTTTTGTATATTATTTATACCCCTAAACCTATATGAGGGTCTTACTACCCTCTGAAAATAATAGTCATTAAAGGATTCTGTTGTGTTTAATTATGAAAGTATACTTTTGCACTCAGTTTTATATTTATGCACCTACATGAATCATGATAGTATTTAAAAAATTATTATGATAAATTGCAATGTTTTGATTTCGAAATTTTGTCATGCCTATTGTAACAATATTGATACTTTGTAAAAGTTCCTTTAATTTATTAGGTTGATAAAACTGGAACAAAAACACAATTAGACAACAAAAGAAATTGGACAAAATTAATTCAGGGGTTTATATTATATGGAATACTTATGTTTAGGGGTATACGCACACTCATATAGATTCGAAGTGTGAATATATATAAATACAAAAATTCACGTGGGATAAATGACATTCAGATAATTTAAAGGTTATAATGAATTAGCTTTGTTAAAAATTCCAAGGTGGATATTAGGCCTTCCTCCTTAATCCACTTTATTTGAGACTGCTAGTAGTACACACAATTCTACATATGTACATCAAAAAAAACATATAAAGGAATGATAAAGCGGTCACTCACTCACCCCGTACACATATATTTGGTCAACATTACATAATATGAAAAAATGTGGATCTCAATTAGCAAGTAAAAATACAAATATGACAAATTTGAATTAAGAGTGTGCATGATCCATTCGGGAGAAGCGCTACGTAATAAAAAACAATAATAAATTAATTTTGACTTTGAAATATCTGATCGGAGAAGAATAAACTAATAAAGGAAAAACATTAATGGTAGTGAAAAGACTTGTTATGTTTTATTATTGATATATAGAAATTTTTTTTTTTCAAATCATAAGAATCATTTTTAAGACAACAAAATTAAACAAAAATTCGGTCAATGCATAATATTTATTAGTTATAATGTTTTAAAATAATTCATACAAATGAAATTTTATTTGTTCAAAGTAAGATCCATAAAATTAAACAAATATGGAAAATAATTTACAATATGATAGATTGCTATTCTGTCATTTAACTCTTTCAAATCTTGAAACAAAGTACAAAATGATAAAGCCTCCGATGCATGTATTTGTGCACATAAATACATTCTTTTCAATAAAAAGTCATACTTTATATTCACATTCACATCAATATTTATTTTCCTTCCCCCACCCCCACCCCAACCCTCTCATTTAAAATCGCTTTTCTTCTATCAAGTATTTTATGTTTATAAATCCTAATTTGTTACATATGGATTGTCATCTTCATAAACAACATTTAAAGGTAATCAACAACAACATAACATACCTTGTATATTTTGACAATTGAATTATATGAGTGGTGGTATGTATACATATGTAGCACAACCTTATGAAGGTGTGAATATTAATACAAATGGTGGGGATAAGTCGTTTGGAAAATGAAGTATTGTACAACTAACTGATTCCTTAATGATTTAAGATCAACTTCAATTAAAGTGTTATGGATATGTGAATACTGATATAGGTGCTCAAGAAAAGTTATTTGCAAATGTAGTGTTGTTAAGCCAAGCGATTTCATGATAAATCATATCCAAACACAGTTTATGAATCATCAAGGTGTCAATATATATATATGTGTGGTGGGGATAGGTTTTTCCAGAACAATGTGTTGTGGTGCCAGGTGATTTCTCGATGGCTCAATATTTGCAGCATAATCAACATTAATTTTTTGAGTTATAAGATGATAATATTAATGCAAGTAGTGCACATATGTTATTTTAACAATAGAATGACGTATATCCAACCAATGACTTGAATAACATCACGATCAACATTAATTTATGAGTCATCAAGGGTGGTTCATAATGAATTTACCATATGGTTTTAGGTGAGATTTGCACAATTGCTGGACGTGCATTTATTCAAGATCAACTTGTGCTCAACTGAGTTGATGCTTCATCAAGGTGTTAATATTAATACAAGTAATGCACATGGTCATTTACACAACAGAATTATATAGAGGCAATGGATGTCTTTATAATTCAGGAACAACGCTATGATAAATATGAACTGATGAGTTATGACGGTATTAATGATAACAGAAATGGTGGAGATATTGTAGAGCCAAGTTATTTCTCGATGACCCAATTTAGAGCACATGAGTTATTGCGACAACAGAATTATACAGCGCCATCATATGCCTTAACGTCTTAGGATCAACATCAATTTATGAGTCATAAAGGTGTTAATACTGATACATATAATGGAAATGATAGTTTCTTTTCATAATTTAGTCTAGAAGAGAAAGAAGATATACACACAATTATTTTGCTATTGGAGAGAGCTCACAAAAATGTTTCATTGTAGACCTAATATGACACGGATTTTATGGGGAAAACATATCCAACAAAAATGAAACTTTTACGGAAAGGCATTATTCAACAAGATTTGGATGACTTATGCTCTAGATTGAAGTATACACTTTGTATAATTCACTTCAAGTATTCTATCATTTGAAGGTCATATTTAGCACATAAGTTTAAAAGCCATCATTGCTAATAAGCTAAACAGTTATACAAAGTATTTTTACAATATATAAATGTCTAGATTTTTCTTACTCGAACTTTCATTTTAATAGAGGACATAACGTTATTTATTTCTTGCATAACAAGGATTAGTTGTTATATCCCTTTAGGACTCATTATTTTTTCAGTGATTATATATATTCTTCACCATCTTTTGAATAATTTATAATACTTCTCATTCCTAGTCTAGTCATATAAGTTGTTTTATGGTAAAAGGTCTCTAAAAGCTCACACGAGTATGATCCCAATCCCCCCCCCCCCTCCCGCCTCTAATCATAGTTGTTGCCTCACCTAAAAATGAAGCCAATACCGCTGTTGTTAATTCATATACTACACCCACTAACATGTCAATCGTGCCATTTAACCCGACTTACAGTTACCCACAGATTTGTCGGCAGCCAAACTTCACCAGATTAAAGGAGAATTAAAGACCAGTTTAGTAGTTTTGAGAACAGATTTATTCTGGAAAAAACTGGCAGATGGTGACGGAGGCCACGAAGGACCGTGTGGACCCACGGTTGTCGTTTCAAACACACTTAGAATTGAAATGGGTATGACAATGGTACTGAAAATCGACTCTTGACGTCGTGACGGAGTGGCAGGACGGACCGTGCAGGCGTTTTCGATAAGCCCGTCACAGGCCAATCCACTTAAAAAGGAAAAGTCTCTGTTGCATGGACGGACAGCAGGACGGACCGTCGAGGCGCGACGGCCCGTTCACGGGCTACGCAAATCCAGTTCGGGTCGGAGGTCTTCACACCGTTTTTTTAAGGGACCATGTGTTGACTATTCCTGCTTTAATATAAAGTAGAGGGTTATGTTCAATAAGTCTAATACTAGGGGTTTTAAAAAGAGGTAACATAAGTTAATCGTGCGGTTATTATTCCATCTTTCATTCCTAATTACCTTAAGAATGTAGGGTTAAAAGAAAGAGGGTTTGAATTAAGAAGAAAAATAGAAAGACAACGACATAAAGAAAAACAGAGGGAACGCGTAGAGAGAGAGAGGAAAAGAAGAGGACAACAAGAACAATTGAGGAAACTTGCTTGCGATCACGATCTTCAGTGGAGGGAGGTTATGGTTTCTTGTACACTATGTTTCGTAGTAAACTGCTTAATAGCGAAGGATGATATGTGTTGGGTAGTATTATAGAGTCTTCTTTATGCTAATTGTGCGTATGGCATGATGTTGATTTTATAATATGATTGTGATGATGATAAAACAAGCATGACGAAGCTTATGGAATCCCAAATATTGATAAAAAACCTAATTCTTGTAATGGATGATGCCTTGGTTATAAAAAAGACGGCCTTGATGAACTAAAGTGATGAGTGATGAAGCCTTGGTATTAAAAGATATTGGATCATCATCTTGTATGTAAATGTTAATATAATGAGATTTAGAGGGGGATCGGAGAGATGGCCACGTACGACACCATAGAATTAGTGGGCCAAGGTGTCAAACACACACAGAGGAAAGAAAAGAAAACGCGTAGAGGAGAACGAGCGGACCTGACAACCC